>JALJVW010000077.1:246383-312120 GCA_024865655.1 Emberiza elegans | reverse complement strand
GACACAGGGGCCTCTCAATCCACTCTGAATCTTAGATCTAAGGGGGAAAATTGCAAAAACATGTTTGATCATTCAGGGGATAAGTGGGAAAATGTAGGGTTTTATTCAACCACTATTAGTAGATCTGGGAGATAAGATTTGAAATGCATAGGTTTTTATTTGCCTCCCTAATTGTTATCATAATTTACTGGGAAGGGATGGCTGATGCACTAAACTCAGAACACAAACTAAAAGGTAAAACAGAGGCTAATACTGTTGCACCTTCTGTGTCAAATGTCTGGCAAGGCCCATGATAAAGTGAACCCAGAAGTGTGGGGCAGCCCCAGGAAAAGAGGAAAAATTAGATATGGCCTCTCCAAAGTACTTTGAAACAACCAGGACAAGAGGTGTCTAAAAGCAACACCCTGTTCAAGGGAGGGAAGGAAGGGAAGGGCTCACAAAGCGCAGGTCCCCACCCCATGCTCAGCAGGGTGTCAACCCTTACGGAGCACCCTATCCTGCCAGACAACGTGGAAGGCACTGAAATGCCCTGAGCAGGAAAATTTTCAACATCTTCTGCTGGCCATGGCACCAGACAGGGGGGAAAAAGAATTTGAATTATTCATCAACCACTGGATCAGGGCCATATCAAAGGAATTCTGCTAAAACACTGGGCTAACACAGAGGCTGCCCTGGGACTTCATTGTTCCAACACCCAGCCAGGACATCGGCTCCGCCTATGGGAACTGAGCACCACTGGTGGAAAACTGATTACAAGTGTCCCAGGAGGATCTCCAGCACAGCTCAAGTCCGGCAGCCTGGGTTAAGGGATTTGACAACCAGAAGATTTGCAAATGGATGAGCAGGGCTTGGTTATTACGCCACTGGAAACTTGTTCAAAGGCACAGGAGGAGCCAGGGCTCAGACAGGGAAGGGTTTACCCACATCCCTGTTGGAACAGCCTGAAATCCTGGCCAACCCTCCTCTGCATCTCCAGCCACTGGGGCCAGGCCTTGCTGCCACTGCTGCAGCTTCCACGCTGCCTGGGCCTGCACTGCCACAGCTGCCCAGCCAGGCACAATTCCGCCTGGGGCTCACTGACACCCACCACTCTGGGTTGCCAAGGGGATTGCATTGCTGCAAAATGGCCGATTTTGGTTCTTTTAAATCTTATTCCTCTGCTCAGACGGGGTTTCTCTGCTCAAATGTTTGCTTTTGGGAAAGAAATATTAAAGGTTTTTTTTTAAGGGGTGTTACACGCACTCAATGGAGAGGAGTTTAACATCTCAACAGACTGGGAATAGCCCAAAAAGATACCCACAGAGATAACGACCAGCAACAAAACATCAACGCCCAGCAGCAAACAGCAACCAACAGCCACCCCAGACACTGCCCCGGCAGAGCTGGAACACCTGGTCTGGAAAAGGCTGAGAAGGAAATCCAGGAGTGTGGACTGAATTCACATCAGAGGGAAGAAATCTGGGTCCAACAACAAACTAAATACTAAAAATTTACACAACTTGGAAGCAATGACCATTAAAGCAGTGGATTTAGATTGGTTCAGACTACATAAAGTTTAGGAAAAATCGAGTAAAACTCACATGGCATGGAATGATTTTCTCCCACAGCTGGGCTATTTGTGAAAGAAATTATTTCTGTTGCACATCCTGGCCAGAAGAACAAGTAATGCCTTGACTCTCTAACACTAAAGAGATTCTTGGAGAGTTTTTGTTTTCCCCTGCAGTTTCAGTGATAAAATTATAACATGAGAAAAAAATTTTCATCTTATTCCCACTTTATATTGTCAGGTAGGTTTGGGACAAAGTGTGAGAATTTGTTTTTGGTCTGGTTTTTCCAGGTTACCGTTATGTTGCATTTTGCAAAACTGAAGAGCTTTAACCGTAACACTTTTAACTCGTAAATAGTTAATACTTTTTTAAAAAAAAGCAGATTCTGAGGGGGCCACATGTGACTCACCAGATGGCTGCCCTGGAAGAGAAGCTTCATTCCAGGCAGCCTGCAGAGGAGCTTTAGAAATGCAAATGAACACTGCTGGGCAAAGCCTGGACAATGTACCTGGGTCTCTTGCCTGGGGCAGGAATTGGGCTGATTCCCTCTGCCCCTCACCCCAAGCTCTGCCTGCTTGCACTGATGGAATTTGCACAGCTCAAGGCACAGCCCAGGGTGAGGATATCTGACCCTGCAACAGAAACGGGTGAAGCTGCAAAGGGAAACAGCAAATGGAGAATGTTGGGAAAACTTCACTATAAATAAATGCAGGGGGAATCATCCCTCTGCCCACTCCAACATGTGCTGTCACTGTCTGTGTTATATAGGGTATATTAGAGCACAGGGGTCTTTTTGCTACCAAAAATTCAGGAAATCAGTTGGGAATCCAAGGATTTGATGATTTAATTAGAGAAAAGCAGTCAATTGATGCAGCCCTGGCTGCAGAGAGCACCCAAAATGGGGAAAAGATGAACGGCCACCAGAAGAAATCCTACAACACCATGGACCAGCCCCTGGGAACCCAAACCAATTCATATCAGGAGCCACAGAACCCATTTCTCATTTCAATGGCATCATTAGATTACAAGCTGTCCTTGGAGTAATAACCAACCAGACAGCTCCAGCTCCTGACCTTCCTGCCCAATCCACTGAAATGAGGAACACAACATTTCACCATGGGATGGGATCAGATCACCTGTTAGCAGAAGGAGGAGGAGTTTATGGAAAACTAAATGACTCAAACTGCTGTTGGCAAATAGATGACAAAGGAAAAGTGGTGGAAAAAAAAACCAACGGAAACAAAAAATCAGCTCCTGTATTGGTCCAAACGTGGAAAGGATAGGAATGGGACACGGTTTTGTGGCTCCCTGGCAGACCATGGATTAAAGGAATGCTGTTTCTCCTCTGATGTGCTACAGCAACTCTCATCTTTTTACCACGCTCCACACCTTGAGAGTGCAGCTCATTCAGCAGCTGAGCGAGGGGATGCAGGTGGCAGCCAGGCCTCCTGATCCAGAAATGGCTCCAGAAGGACAGGGAATGAGGGCATTGAGAATAATCCCAAAACCAAAGAAGACTCAGTAAGGAAAAAAGAAAAAAAAATGGAAAAGAAAAAAAAAAATCACTGAGTGAATCTGCCAGGAAATTGGGTCAGGGACTCGTAGATAAGAAAGGGAGAAACCATCAGTTTCAAAAAATGTTACTAGTTAACATGGACTGCTGCTCAAAGTCCCGCTGAATTCCTCAACTTCCAGAAGAACAAAGACTTAACAGGGCCGTGAATATCGGCTGTTCTACAAAAGTGGGGGTGCACATTAACGAGGACACGCAGTTGGCGGATCGGGAGGTCTGAACCTTCCAAGTACCTCAGCCAGGGGGCAAAGGGAGAGGGAGATGAGCCGGGAAAATGAGGATAAAAAGGAGGCTGCGAACTACAACAACGGCAGAGACCGCACGGCAAATGCCCCACGGCCTCTCCCTCTGCTCAGCAATAAAGTCACTTGTACAGGACTCCTCTGTCTCCTCTGGGCACACAAACCTCCGGCCACGGAATTTCCCCGCACAGCCCTGGGCACGGGCAGCCCCCTCTGTCCCAGCCACAGGAACCGGGCCGAGCCAGCGCTGCTCCGGCAGCGGCTCCTGCCGAGACAGCGGCGGCGGCGGCAAGGAGACCGCGGGCAGCCGCCCCGCAGCGCCCTCACGCCAGCGGCAACACGGGCCGGACACGGCACAACCAACCCCGCCTGAGCCCCCTGCCGCCCCTGGAGGCCCGCAGCGAGCCCTGAGCCCCCGCACAACCCAGCGCGGCTCCCACCTGCGCTGCGGTGGCCTCCGAGCTCCCGCCGCCGCCTCACCGCGCCCGGCCGCTGCCGCCGCCCTGGCCCGCACACACGCTCCGACAATGCCGCCGCTGCCGAGCCACGGCCGCCCTCAGCCCGCCACCGGGGCCCTGCCCCGCCCCTGCTCCCACCAATCAGCGCGCCACAACCACGACTGACGGCACCACCGCCCAATCGCAGCCAGGGCTGGGCTCTGCACACGGCACAGCCTCGCCCCGCGCTCTCCGGGCCCCGGGCTGCGTGAGGGCAGAGCCGGAGGTGAGGAACAGCCCTGGGCGGGCCCGGGCCCGCCCGGGGGATTGAGCTGCAAACACAAACAAACTTCTCCCGCAGCTCCCGCCACGGCTTTCCCGGCACTGCGGCTCCGGTGGCTCGGCTCGGGGAAGCCCTGAGCCCACTTCTCCTACCCCTAATTAGGAGCCTCAGTGCATCGCTTGGATTTCCCCCAAAAAAAAAAATGCCCAAAGCTCTTTGGATGAGGACCCCCAGCAGAGATTTCTGACAGAAAACTCCAAAAACTCCAGGATAATGAGAAGTGAGGAAAACCCTTAAATCCAGCTTTCCCCCGCCTCCATTGAGAAAAACGCCCATCACTTAAAAAAAAAAAAAAAAAAAGTTTAATAGTAATAAAATGGTCATAAAAATAGCAATATAATTAGACGCTATTTGAACAATTGAGTTTAGGACAAAACGAGACAATAAAAGAAGTTAAGGAGGACCCGGGCACCTTTTCTGGGCAAAATAATCCTGAAAAAGGACACCCGTCAACAGAGGATTAGCCCTTAAAAATAATAGCCTGTTGCATATTCATACACCTCATCCATGACACATAAATTCCATTCAAACAAAGGATTCTGTCTGGTCAGAGTCAGCTTCTTCCCCTAATCCTAAACGGCGTCTTCATGGCTGAGCAAGGCAGGAAGAAGTTGTTTCTTCTGATAAGAGAGCAAGAAATTCTCTTTCTCTGAAAGATTTAGGTGTCCTGTAGCTGCTATCTGGTGCAAGTACCTCATTCCTTTCTTTAAAAATATCCCACATACATAGTTCCTATTTTAACTACAAAACTACATTTACCATACTGTTATCTCCCGGGCTTCTCCCCTCTGCTCAAATGTTGATACAGCACTACTAATCACTACAACAAAATACATACAGTATTTTATATCTGCATAGAGACATATAATATGCACTTTTCACACTGCCAGGGGTAAAGGGATTCCTTTAATCTGTCTAACCACGATTAAAATAAATAAATAGGCTGTCCCTGTTACAGCAAAAAATCTGATATGCCCACAAACACCACAAATGGGGGCGGGGTGGGGAATTTCTGGAATTCTTTTCATTTGCTTTAATGCACATAAATCACCACACTCATTTTTTTCCCACATAAATGCTGCACTTATTTGCAAACAAAATCTTAAAATCTCACAAACAGAACTATACAGTCCCAATGAATCAAATTACTACAATGCAGGGGAAAAAACCACAACTCACCTGTACCTCAAGTCTTGGGAATCAACTTAGAACAAGCTCTCTATTACAGCTCTGACAGCCCACAAACACCAGTTCAAGTAAAAACCCTTCTAAAAGGGTAGCTTAACCCTTTTGACTCAGGCTCAAGCTTAATACACAGCTTAACAACACACATGACATGCAACAAAAATTACCAGTTTGTTACAATTACAACTTTTACACAATAGTCAACAAAATCTCACACTACACCAGATGAATCCAAAGTTGCAACTTTGTAAACTCCACAAGGAGAGGGACCACAAAGGCACTGTGCTACAGCGTTTGATCCTTGCCTCCCAGGTCCCACAGGCAAAGGATTGGTTAACACCTGAACACAAAGCCTTAGGAAAGACTGGGTATACTCAAACACCAGGTGTCACAGCGAATGCTGCTCCCCACAACTAAACTAGAAAGTTCACACACACAAACTCACTGTGAAAGGTGTATTTCCACACACACAAACTCAGTTATAACTACCTTAGACCAGGATTTGCCCTTACGACTGCTAGCCCCAGTTGGTAACAAACTGAGCTCTCTATGGTGAAACAAATGGCAGCATCAAAAGCCCGAGCTCTGTACAACAGTTCAACAACTCTTTCTGCTGGCAACCAGATTTCAACTGTAACTTCAGCTTGCAAGCACACTACAGAGGCACAAGTTGTGCGTGGGACATCTCCCACGACTTACCAAAGGGCCTATTCTGACCATGCCTTACCAGTCACTGTTTAAAACTGTTTTAATTTTTAAACATACGGTTTTGTCTGGAGTTTTAGTAGTCAGGGCTTCTTGTCTGCTGCTGGATGAACAGTCCAGGCAGCAGAGCCCACTCTTCCAGGAATATCCTGGGGGTGCCCCAAGGGGGTCCATGACCTGAGCTGGTCTCACAGCCCAGCAGAGTCTCCTCCTGGCTGGCTCCCCAGTTGAATCGTTAAAACTGAAGATCATGGACAAAGACTCTAACTAGTTAAAGTTAGAAAGTTGTATGTTTATAACGTGGGTGAGCGGCATGGGGGAGTCATTCTCAAAATGTGTGATCGCACTGCATAAGGATTTTTGCCTTCTGTTTATTTCCCAAAATAATACATATGCATAACCCCAGCACCTCCCATCCCTGCTTTGTATTAAAATGAGGTTATTAGTCCTTCATGCGTGCGCAATTATTCTCTTGAATTTGGTCAGTGGTCTCAAATTGGGTCAGTGGTCCAGGGATGAAGTCAGGAAGGTCTTCATCAGGTCTCCGTGACCCTCTGGCATGATCCAAGGCCCCCTGCTTTGTGATGGGTTAACACAGAGTCTAAGTGCTGGGCATTGTTCTATTGGTTTCAATATATTCCTCTAATGGTTCACTTGCTCCACTTCTTTCTACAATTGAGCTCATAATATAACAATTAGCTTTAGCTTAGGCATCTAATAATCATTATCCTATTTTTGGTGTATCTGACTTCAATGTGAATTGGTTCTAATCCTCAGCTAAAATCTTAACCCTTTAAAATCATGATTCACGTATGGCTGCTTTCCAGTTCTCGTTCATCCCTACGATGCAACACAAACCATCAGTGAGAAGAACCTACTGTGTTTCTTCTGCTGGCAGTTGGTTGTAGGGTGGAGCTTCTTCAGCCCGTGTCACTTGTTCTTGTTCTTTGTCAGCGAGACCAAAGTTTTCACCTTCTGGCCAGTTTGTAATTATTGCCAAAATTCTAGGGCGATTTGGGTTTCCAATACCGCTGATTCTGCCAAGCCCGTTCCCTTGGCTGTGGTTTCCCAGGATAGTAGGCAGGGACAGTGGGAATCTCGTTCATTCTTGGGTAGCTGATTGATAATTGCTGCCCCGAGATGCGTAGGATGTCTCTGCTTTGGCCTACAACTGAAGAACAAGTCTGGACTCTTGTTTTGAGAGGGTCTTGAGGTTGTTTATTAATTCTTATCTATAAAATTTTCTTTCTGACCAGCCAAGATCTGCTCAGCAGGGCAGCCACAGGCACTCTGACCACCCCCGAGGTGGTGTTGTCTTTTTATACCACAAACTACGTATAACATATTTACACTTAATTCTCAATACCTATCACCTATATTTAGACAGTTCATTTCTACTCTAAACCAATCCCAAAGTGCCAACATCACTGCAGAAAATGAAGAAGAAGAAGAAGAAGAAGAAGAAGAAAGGCTAGACACGCCCAAGTTCCTCCATCTTGTCCCCATAACCCCCATACCAAAAATCCTAAAATCTACATCTTCACCCTGTGACAGTTTTATTATTACACTATTCAAACCTCTGTGACTTTCAGGTCCTCATACAAAGCTGGCAACTTGCTCCAGGGGTCAAAATCAAATCCCCAGGTGTTCTGGGCAGCATGCCAGGGTCTCCGAGCCCCCCGGCGGGGTCCTCGGCAACTCTGGACACCGGGAGGGATGTACTGAGTTCCGACATCTCCCCCTTCTGTTTGCACCAAAAACATCTTTGGTGACTCGACTCATGACCCATCGCACACACAAAAGGATGCATGGCACAATGAGCATGAGAACCAAAAGTCCTATAAAAATATAAAACTATATTTCTAAAAGCTCTTTCCACAATGGAGAAAGATCGAAAAATCCAACCACATCATCGATCCAAGATCCAGTGATCTCCCCAAGCTTTTTATACTTTCCTCTATCTTTTTGATGTTCTCGTGAATTGACCTTGAGTGATCTGTCAGATTCATGCAGCACATTCCTTCAAATTCCTCACATCCATGTCCATGTGCCAGCAGCAGATAATCGATTGCTGCTCTATTTTGAAGAGCTGCCCATCTAACATTGTCCATGTCTTTTAACACGTCACTCAGTGCAAGAGAAACGGCTCGAGCATGTTTCCTCAACCAACAACCCATGTGGTCCAATTGAGTCAAGGCCACCCCTGACGCTGTCTGAGGTGAGAAAATTGCAACGGCAATTCTCCGAGCCTTGTCCCAAGTCTTTACCTCATCATCGCAATTTGGACTATACTGTTCCAATGATCTTTTCCCTTTACATTATTGCTCTTTCAATAATTTTGAATCAGGTGACAATAATGAAATTCTTCCAATGCTGCATGGACCACCTTTGATATTTGCAGGCCAAATTCTGTCCCCACAAATGAAAAAGATCCCCATGGCAATTGTGCTGGAACCTGGAGCGATGCTTTGATTGTCGTCTTGGTGTATTTGCACCAAACTGATGCATTTTGTAAAAGCCTGATTTGGAGTGTGACAGTCTGTCCAAAATATCCTTCATTTTGCCTCACGATTGTCATGAAGAAAAGACCAGTGAAAAGTTAAAAACTGTTGAGCCAGTGCTTGGGAATCATGTGCCTCTTAGCTCACTGTTTCCACAGGTGTTGTTTTGTACATCCCGGAGCTGAACTTGAAGGGGCACCTGCCCTTTTTCTGAACAATGGACCTGGACTTTCTCCCCACCTCCTGGCCTGGCTGGTTTGAGAGAGGCGGTGGTCCGATGTTGTGGTTTGGTTTTCCCATGTTATATATCTCAAGCCTGTTTCTCCCCTTCATTTGGTATTGGTTTGCCCTTGTTCCCTCTTGCCATAGTTAACTGGTTTTCACTGGTTCCCTATAGTTATGGATGTATCTAGTTTCACCCTCCCCAGTTGCCTTGTCAATTCAGTGTATCCTCCAAAGCCAGACCCCAGAGCCCCTGTCTGTCATACCCTGCCCATGCCTTTTTGTCTGGCAGCTTCTCCCCAGGGTTAGGGTGATTGGTGCAGGAGCAGGACAAACCTTTAAGTTGTTACCATTGGCTTCCCTGTATGTCAATCTCAAATATTTCACTTTTCTTTGAACTCCTATTCGTTTTCGTTCTGGTTCCACCCCTAAGCCCCGGTTCCTGATGATAATCCCATGCTGCCCCCCCAGTCCTCTTAGTTTGCTTGGCCCCTGGATTTCAATAAACCGGACTTTGCCCCAAAACGGAGAGCCACTTTTCTTCTGTCCTTCCGCAGCCTTTCTCTCAGTCTCATCCGCACCTGGTGGCACCTGTAGCCGGAGCTCAGAGTGCCAGCCTGAGGCGCTGTCCCAACCATGGCTATCAGGACAAGTGCCCCCACACTGCTAGCGGTGCGGGGGCAGGGGCCAGGCGGTTGGTTGTGGCGATTGACATTGCGGACTGGGCGCTGCAGTTCTTGGCGAAAAATGGGGCCAGGTGGTCTCCTTGTCACCGATGTCCGCCGCTGCTGCTGGCAGGAGGCGAGGACACTGGAGCGCTGGCTCGGCCCGGTTCCTGTGGCTGGGACAGAGGTGGGTGCTGCCTGCCCAGGGTGAGCAGGGAAATTCTGAGGGGAGGTTTGTGTCCCAGAGGAGACAGGGGAGTCCTGCACATTCCCAAGGACTTTATTGCTGAGCAGAGGGAGAGGCCGTGGGGGCATTTTTTTTCGGTGTCCCTTAAATGCAGGATTTATAGGTCAGCATTTTTCTCCCTCCCTTGCCCACTGGCTTTTTAGTCTACTTGGATCCCTCAGTGACATTCGCCAACTGCATGTGTCTATGCATTAGCTGGCAGTTTTGTACAACAGGGACGAGATTCATGGGCTTGTGTTGTTTTGTTTTTCCCAAGTCCAGGAATTTAGATTAATCTTGAGGTGCCAAGTCATCTGCCATGGGTGCGCGGTAGTCTGCAGCTCAAGAAAATTTTTTCTTCAGATAAATTTTCCGAATTCTCCTTTCTGTTGGGGGCTGTGGCCCAAGAAAGAACTACACACAAATTGATAAAACACATTTGTTTTCTTCCTTTCAATCCATCTTTCTTATAGACTTAATAATTGTTTTTCCAAACTTTTAATTATCATCTCTCATAGAGCTTAAAAAATTTGGCTAGGTTTGGGGAAATTCGTCACTGCACTATTCCCTGTTCTTTCTAGGCTTTTCTGGATTAGGAGGCCTGACTTGCTTAAGTCCCATCTGCTGAATGAGCTGCAGTCTTCAAGGTGTCAAGTTTATGCCCCAGAGAGTCCCCTACCACCTAAGCAGCCCTCTTTAACCCATGGTCTGTTCAGAGGCCACAAAACAACTCGTGTCCTGAGTGTGGGAAAAGGTTTCAGTCCAGCTCCTGGCTCCTCTACATCACCCAGATCCAGGATGATGAGAGGCCCTTTCACTGGCCTTGACTGGGGAAGCTTCTTCCTCCCCCCTCATCCTGTTGTGCATCCACAGTGGGGAGAGACCCTCGAGTGTCCCCAGTGTGGAAGCTCCCTCCACAGAGCTCCCATCTCCTGGCTCAAGATGGAGGGAGCCACACAGAGGAGAGGCCCTTCCCTCTTCTTCTCGGGAATCCCTTTTCCAGCAAAAAACCCTTTTTTGTTCCCAGCATCCACCCAGGGAGAGTTCCCACATGCCTGGGGAAGAGCCTCCCAGTTCTCCTCCTGACCCAATTCCCACCAATGGAGGCACAGAGTTGGGGAAGCCCTGTGGAGTGCCCCCCGAAAAGGGAAGAGCTTTGGCACAGCTCCAGCTCCATCTCCCATGGGAGGATCCCACGATTGATGATCCCCAGTAACCCTCGCATACAGAGCCCTGGTGATCCATGGTCCTGGTGATCCATGTTTGGATGACATCTGGCTGGGAGGCTCCACATCTTCCTGGCTCCCATGGGCACCTGGTTGAACACAGGGGCAGGAACATCCATTGGGACACAGACCAACAACGGTAATTCCTTGGAGACAGTGGATTTGTTGACTTTCAATCCCAGAAAATCTTTTGTGTTCAATCCTTTTTTCTTGTGGCATCGAGGAATACTGAATGGTCTTGGAGGTTGTTAGATAATATGGAAGGGGAGCGGCACTGTAGACAAAACCCACTCACCCCGATGTTCATATTGCAACAGGGCTCATTTTTTCCCAAGCCCTCTCTTATAAAGGGCATTCATTGAAAGATCCTGTCTGGATGCCCTCATTGGTTTGAATTCCACACCCTTTTGGGTCCTGGCCAGTGAGATGCCTGCAGCCTTGGGAGATATGTGATTGGGCGAGGCCCTTGTCAATCATGGTAACATCTCACCCTTCTTGTCTTTATAAATTTTTGTGAAGTGCTCTCTGTCATCCATCTGCAAGGGCCCTTTGTAAACAGGGCAACAGAAAACCTCATGGATCTAATTTACACTGGAGCTGCAGCATTCACTTCCAGGACCTGTTAGGGGGGAGCTCAGGCCACAGGCATAATGCTTATTGGTTACAAATTACAACTTATCTCTACAAACAGAAAGTCAATTAACCCTTAACCCATTTAACTCTTAGAGAAAAACCCAACTATTAAAAAACAAGCTGTAACCTAGTTATCCCTTGGAGGAAAACCCAACTCCCAGAAAACAATCTGTAAACAGAAAAACAGTTTTTAAACAGGAAAACAGTTTATAAGCATGAGAAAAAAATTGTAAGCTAATCAAGTCCTTATATGAACTGTGCATGAGGTAGGTGATCATTTGTGATCTACTATTTTGTTGAGGCGACATCAGGATGCCATCTGTGTAGCCTTTCAGCAGGCTTGGTGGTCTGATTTTTAGCACAACTCAGGGGAGTTTTGGCGGGGCCAGTGAACTCAGGACACCAACATGGCGGACGGTCAAAGGCTTTATTAGGGTCAGTGGATTTATATACTAGGGGACTGGGGGGAAGGTTGAAACTACTGGGGGACCGGGTGGGCTACATTCCTAGGTGATTCTTATCAGAAGGCTGGGCAAAGGTCGGGGGGAAGGGGACACTTTCCCTGTCCCGTGACAGTCCCGTGATCTTCCGAACGCGATTGTCCCTGTTCTCCCACACTTCCCCCCTCTCTATCATAAAAGAACGAGGTAGTTATATACATATAGGCATTAAAATGAGGTATAAGGTTGTGATTTGATAAAGGAAATAGGGGTTTGGGAATCCTGAGTAGCTTTTTTCCCAGGCATGTTTAGCCTGGCTGCATTCACAGCATTTGTTGCTGGCCTATGAACAGGATATTAGTCCGTTCCAAGCGGCTCTGAGCGAACGTAACTATCTTGTTCAGCAGGCACGGTCCGAAGGTGACAGCTAGAAGCAGCGTTGCCAGTGGACCTATTAGGGTAGAAATTAGGGTGGTTAGCCATGGTGATTTATTGAACCAGGACTCGAACCAGCCCTGTTGGGCTTCCCTGTCTTTCTGTCTCTGAGCCAGTCTGTTCCGGAGTTCTGCCATGGAGTCTCTGACAACTCTCGTGAAGTCTGCATAGAAGCAGCACTCCTCATTCAAGGCGGCACACAGGCCTCCCTGCTGCATGAACAGGAGGTCTAACCCCCGCCTGTTCTGCAGGACCACCTCCGAGAGAGAGGAGACCGACTTCTCCAGATAGGAGATGGATTTTTCAATCCTTTGAAGGTCTTCATCGATGGTTGACTGTAGTTGGGACAGTCCTTGGTGCTGAGTTGCTAGGGCTGAGACACCTGTGGCCGTTCCAGCTGCTCCTAGCCTGAGAAGCATTGCGATAGTTATACCGGTTATTACTTCTCTTTTGTGGAGCCGGCTGGGTTCCTCGAAAAGGCAATACACCTCTTCATCTGTGTGGTACAGGACTCTAGGAACAATCAGGACTTATTTTTCTTCCTGTCAGGCTTGACAACTTTGGTGCAGACGTCGCCTCTCCGCTTAGCTAGGGTTTCATTTCCAAAGCATCTGCCCCGTCCTGTGACCTGGCTCAGGGTGATTCCTTTGCGAGGCGTGTCTCATCTGCACTGGTGAGGGGCATTGGCTGTGGAATAACTTTGGTTGTCCTGGAAACAGGTCGGTAGTGCGAAGCACGAAGGACGGGGCGTTCGGCGTGATGGTTTCTCTGAGCACTTTGTCACTACTAAGATGACGCATGACCCATCTGAATGGCTGGTGGGGATAGAGGTCTGGGCTGGCTTGCCCTCTGGCGACAAGGCTCAGCAGCAGAATCACACAGAGACACCGTTGATGCTCGGGTCTCACCCGTGCGGGTCTCTCGGGCGCTGTCTGGCGGTTCGGTGGTCTGTCACTTTCCTCTGGAACGGGGGCGTACGCGTTACGAGGACGCCCCATGAGCATGTCCTGAAAACAGAAACTCACAGTTCTCATTAGTCTCATCCTGCTCATTGTGGAGGTCAGGCTTAATCGACCTGAGTGGACACCACCTGATTTTGCCGTCCTTTTTGACAACTGCATACCCTCGCCCTGTGAGCATCAGCCTCCAACCCTGTTCCCACTCGCCCATCTCATTTCTAATTGCAACCTGTGGGCCTTCCACTAATGTTCGAGTGGCCCAGTGCTTTTGAACAGAACTATTTGTTTCTTCCCCCCTGGGGAACTGATTCAATGCTAGCAAGGTGGTTGCCAGCATACGTGCCTGGTCTCCCGGGGGAATGGAATTGGCAAAGCCCTCTGCCTTTGCCAACGCCTCTAGCTTGGTTTTCAGGGTCTGATTTGCTCGCTCAACTATGGCCTGCCCCGTACTGTTATACGGGGTACCCTGCACTAAAATGATGCCCCATTTCGAGGCAAACTCTTGCACTGGTTTGGAGGTGAAATTGGGACCGTTGTCGGTTTTGATCTGCTTGGGGATACCAAGCCATGCCATGGCTGTCAGCCAGTGGTGAATTGTGGCCTTAGAGTTAGTTTTGTGGTGCTGTGTGGCTATGATCGTCCCGCTGCAAGTGTCTACTGTCACTGCAAGCCATGCTCGGGGCTTCAGCAGCTGACACAGAGTGAAGTCTGACTGCCAGATCTCAGAAGGCCTGAGACCTCTCGGGTTGACCCCACTGGTCCACAGGGGTGACTTCTGGCAGTGAGGGCAGGTGGCCACTACATGTTTCGCATCCGCTGCCGAGATCCCACATCTCTTTGCCAGTGCTTTTGCTCCGATGTGGAGCGATTCGTGCAGTTGGCGGGCTTCCTGCAATGTCCACACGCCTTTTGCTGGGGCGTCTGCTTTGCCACAAATATCATTGAGATCTATCTGGACTCCCGCACCTGCTAAAACACAAACAAATCTACGTCCCCACAGGGACTAGACGATTATCTTAAAACCTTGGAAGTGAAGAATGGGTCTCAATATGAAAACGAAACATTGATCTGTTCTGTTCCAGTTTCTATGCAATACTGCATAGGGAAGTACAAGGTGACAACAATTAAAAATCAATCAAATAATACACACAACTAATAACACATTTAAAATCAACTATTACAACACTGAACTGTCATCCCAGAGTCTGCGATAGCTGATGAACCTTAAAACAACAGAGAACTGGAGAACTCATGTCCGGATTCATGTTTCTCCAAACTCTCCTTGAAAACAGCTTCAGCTATCATACATTGTCAAATCGCCAAGCCAAAAGGACTTGAATACTTTTTGATGCAGAAAACATCTGGGCTAATTTTGAATCATTCCATTCAATTAGAGCTAGAATTTGGCCAGAATTCGAACTCTAATTAATGGATTACTCAATACATTTTCAAAACAAGACTCTTAAAAACAGCAATTGTAAATAGGAAACCTTAGGACTAAAGATCAATCAAACCATTGAATAATTGAATCCTTCCAAAACTTCTGTCAGGACAGAAATTCTTTCAAACACAGCAAACTTCTTGAATTCTCGGATGCAATACTCTATAATAACTGAAGAAACAATATCTGAAGAAAACCACGAAACTGGTAACCTGGATTTAAAAGAAACCTCAAAAACATGAGTAGTTAAGACACTAAAAGACACGATTCTGGAGAGACACGTGTCTTGTAGATGATCACACAAAGAGATAGTGAAACACATGAAGGCTGCCTGTAAATATTACAATACCTTGATAATAATTCTTACTATAAATTCTGAGAATTCTCATTATATAATCAACTTATCAACAGAAAGTGTCTGAGGGGTTTATGACAACCTTTTCAAACTACTCATATAGCATTAATAACAATCTTTATTTATCAGTACTACCTATAAAATCCAAAAATAACAAGGGTCACAAACTCAATACCAACAAAACTCTGAACTATTGAAAGAATCAGCTGATGACTCCACAGATAAGATCTGATTGATATTTCTCAAATGCTCTGTCATCAGAGGCATTTCAGGTAGTTGAATCGTTACTAATACTTCTATCTTTATATGGCAGTTTCCCTCCCTGAGAGGCATTTTTCACAACAGAAGATTTCCATCTACATCGTATTTGGAATAACATTGATTTGCACTGCTTTCCCTTATTTCTGTATCTTGGGCAAAAGCCTGCCGCTTTCTCACTTTATGTGTCCGTGCTACGTCCGCGCACTGGGGAGAAACCCTCCCCGCTCCGACTGCTGGGTTTGTGCGTCATCACCGGGCGCCTGCCGCGCTCTGTGGCGGTGGCAGGGACGCTGCAGTCGTCCCGTCCCGGCTGCCTCAGTCCTGCCCGGGGATGGGCCACTGCAGAATCCACACAGGTTCTGATGATTTCCAGGTCAATTTGATCGGCAGTGTGGGGTGAACCCCACTGGCCCTGGTATAGGTTTGCCGTCTTGCATTAGCGGTGGGAGGACATCTGAACATGGCAGGTGTGCCCCCTTTTTCAAGTTATAGGGATAGATTTGTCTGTTCTGGTTTGCTTTGGAAACCGCCTAGCCACCAGTTGTTTCTGCCCGGGACTGCCCTCCCACCCCGTTCACTGGGGGACTTCTTTGAATCCCCAATGCCCTGTCCAGTGTTACTGAATCAGAATGGTGCAGTCGAACGTGTCCGCCCAGAACTGCTTCCGGTATGACATGGGCTCTTTTGCCGTGAGAGGGTCATGATCCCCCCACCATCAGGGTTCCTTCCCTATTTTCATGGCCAGAGCCACCCAGGGATTCCTTTGTATATGGTCCTTGTTGCCCCTGTTGTCCCGGATTGGGGAACACCCTCTCTGGCCCCCGGCGGGTGCTGTGGGCGGGCTACTGTGCTGCCCTGCCATTGGGCTGCTAGGAGGCAGGCTGGGACCGGCTGTCTCCTGTGGGGAGTATGGGGATAGTAGTCCCGAGCCCCACCGCGGGTTGGCATAGGTGGTCGTCTTACATTCACAGTTTCTCTCTGAGCACACCCTTTGCCTCCCCCTCTGGCGTTTGGGGGTGCCGGGATCTGGGGGGCTTTGCCAGGTGCCCCTTTTCCACAGCTCCAACAGATCCTCCCGGGCGCTGTTTGGGCGAGGCCCCTGGGGGCCGTGGCGGCTTGGGGGCAGCCCGCGCAACATGCCCCGCCTGCCCACGTTAAAAACACGCCATAGCACTGGGCGAAGGGTGGATGGCTGTGGATAGGGGCTCAATTGTTCCTCTCTTATCACGTGTTTGATCATATCGGCACGCTTGCCCGGCGGCAAGGAGCACAGAATGTCTTTGGTGACGGAGTTACACTGCTGGCGCAAACAATCTGAGACAACTGCCCCTTTGCCGGTGTCGGCAGGGGGGGGGAATCGACAGATTATTTGCAGACGTTTCTGCGGGGTGGGGTGAAATTGGGCTCCCTTGAGGGGTTGGGGGTGCCCTGGGGGCTTTAGGGCCATGGGGATCACGTCAGGGAGGGATGGGGCGCGCCTGGGTGGTCCGCATGCTCCTCGCCTCCGACGGGTCATCCTTGGGAGGGGACCGTGCCGCCGCCCCCCCCACCCTGCTCCGGGACGGGAAATAAACGATTTCTTGCTGTTTTCCATGTCTCGTCCCTCCATTTGCCCGAAGGGCGTGTTCCACTCTCTCCCATGCCTTCAAGGTCTTTGCACTGCCCGTGGACTTAGTACTCTCTGCCAGGGCCCATGGTGCATCATTTCCAAATATCCGAATCTAATATTTCTACTGGACGATTAATAACTCTCAACTGCAGGAGTCTCGCGATAGCGAGATTAAAATTCCTGAGTTCGCATTTTATCCCATAAAATTCTTGTAAATAACATACAACCTTAGCGCAGGCGTCCATGATCCAACGCTGGTTACTGGGGCGTCCCCCTGCGCGTCCAGACGGGCCTGCCGCTGGAGCCGCTGATCTCCGACCAGACGAATCCCGAAGCCCTGGCTCTATCCGGGTTTCGGCACCACCTTTGTTGCCTTGACAAGGCGTGGTGGCCTGGTTCCGAGAATTCAGCACGGCAGCCCAAACCCAGGGCTGCTCGGGCCAGTGACTTACGCGAGTACCAACATGGCAGACGGTCAAAGGCCTTTATTAGCTCACTTCATGGAGTTTTATACTCTAGGGGGTCTTCTCTACGTCAGGGGGGAGGACTTATAGGTGGGGAAACTACTGGGGTCAGTGGAAAAGTACTAGGACTGGTAGGAAGGTTGCTAGGACCGGGTGGGCTACATTCCTAGGTGATTCTTATCAGAAGGCTGGGCAAAGGTCAGGGGGAAGGGGACACTTTCCCTGTCCCGTGACAGTCCCGTGATCTTCCGAACGCGATTGTCCCTGTTCTCCCACAGGTGACATCCCCAGATATGACTGGGGTTGGGTTCTAATTCTTAATAAGGCCAAAGGGAGACATTTTATCCTTGACATTTTGGTTTCAATCATTAGCTTAACTAGAGCTTTTTTAAGAGTGTGATTCATTCTCTCAACCTGACCAGAACACTGTGGATGCCATGGAGTGTGTAATTCCCATTTTACTTCCAGTGCTTGAACAACTTTCTGCAATATCTTTGATATGAAATGAGTTCCCCAGTCTGAATTAATTCTGTTTGCCATCCCAGATCAGGGAATGATTTATTCTAGAAGAATTTTACTCACAACACTGGCATTGGCTTTCACAGTGGGTACCACCTCTACCCAATGAGTCACGTCATCTACTATCATTGGCAAATACTTCCACCATTATACCTGGGGAAGCTCAGTAAAGTCTACTTGGATGTTTTGGAAGGGCCTTAAGGATAGTTCTTGCCCTCCTCTGGGTGTTTTCCTCATGACTTTCTTATTTACTTGTTGACATATCACAAACCATTCAGTTACTTGCTTAGCTATTCTGAAAATTCCTATGCATCCCCAATCCCTTGGAAAGTTATCACTTAGCACTTGTGTACCCCAATGTGTTGTTCCAGGTATGCCTTCTAGCATTTTCTTGGCAAGGGGTTTATTCAACATTTGCCTCCCATCTGCTAATCTCCGCTTACCTTCATTATCTTTCTTGGCTCGTATTTTAAGGAGTTCTTCCTCTTCCATACCACTGAACATGGGGACTTTTTGCATTGCTCTCATGGGTGTTAATACTACGCAGACACCAACATGTCCCTGATTCAAAGGCATTTTTATTAGCTAACCTCGTGGATTTATATACTCTAGGGGGTCTTCTCTACGTCAGGGGGGAGGACTTATAGGTGGGGAAACTACTGGAGTCAGTGGAAAAGTACTAGGACTGGTAGGAAGGTTGCTAGGACCGGGGGGCTACATTCCTAGGTGATTCTTATCAGAAGGCTGGGCAAAGGTCGGGGGGAAGGGGACACTTTCCCTGTCCCGTGACAGTCCCGTGATCTTCCGAACGCGATTGTCCCTGTTCTCCCACACATCTGTGATTTTCAGTGTCCATTGAAATGTATTTTAGGCAGCTGAGTATCATAGGGTTGTTGTACTGTTGTATTATTTATTGTAAAACATGAGAACATGATACTACTTAAAATTCAAAGTGGGGGTGTACTTTCACCCCAACCTTTTTTCCCCCTTTTTCGTTGTATAATAAATAAAAATAGGAACACAACATGGAATTTGAATACTATTACTTAGGAGGTTACTGAGGGGGTCTCTTTTTCACTATCAGGACTTGAAAAAAAACTTTTCCAGATGAGGCTTTCTTATTTATCTCAATGGAAGAAGGGTTTAGCTTATGCAAAGTTTCATCTAGGTTTACTAATATATTTTTCTTTACCAGCCAGGTTCATGACTTGATCAGGGCAATAACCTTGGTTGGGAGATGTTTTCTGTTTATATATTTTAAAAACAAGCTTTTGTTAATATCTAGTGCAAGAAGAAGAATTTTTAGCATTAATACCAGTGCAAGCAATATACTTTTTCCCCTTTGTTAGAAGTTAGAAATTTTGTTATTGGCTTCAATAGATTACTTTTAACTTTTAAAATGATGGTAAGTGGCAGAATTTCAGTTTAAAAACTTTGCAACTGAAATTTGCTTAGGATAAATTGATGTTCTTTGTGTACCTCAGTGGATATTCTTTGAATCTTACCCATTTATCTTGAAGCAATGCAAGAATAGTTACTAGGAGTACAGAAAATAGTTACTAGGAGTAAGAAAAGACATGTTTATACACATACTTGAGTTTCTTTAAGACACAGTAGTACCTGCCTGAGACAGAACTGTAACATTTTCCAAATAACTTTAGCAGAACTAGCCATCCCAGGCTTATCCATTTTGGTTTTAGCAAATGCAAACAACAATAATAAGTATTGTACTATGAACTCTAAGGCAGATTTTACAAACAGTTGTACATTTTTGTAATTCTTGTGTGATAACCCTTCAATATTTTTACTCTTGGCATATGTTATTAGTTTATTAGAGTCTTTAGAATATGAAAACCTTGATATATCAGGAGGTAAAAGTGGTTATCGAGGCTCTTGAGAGGTGGAAAATTGGTGTTTGTTTGCCTTCTCATCATCCATTAGCAGGAAAAGCTGGCTTCTTGCTGGACTGGGTGAGAGGGCGTGTTGATTTCAGCTGCTGTTAAACAGTTATCTCATGCATCCGGCCCCATCTCTTTGGGCAGATTTGAATGTTTCTGCTTTCACAGCACCAAACCCCCACTTTTCTTTTTCCACTGCTTTTAACCGGGCTGGATCATCTCAGGGGCTTTTCCCACACTCTCCTTCTGGGTGTGAGGTTTGCAGGAGCTCCTGGTGGTCTTTTGTTCCCAGCCCCACCCTGGGGGACAGTCGGAGACAGGGCCATTCCCACTGGAGGCATGGGTGTTCCACAGAGGACATACATGGGGGGGCCCTGTCCCTGTTGCAGGTGGCACCGGGGTGTAGGCACATCCTCTGATGCAGGCAGTGGGCCAGGCTCCACTGGAGGTTCTCACAGCCTGGAGCCCACCCGGGTTCCATGTTTAATTTACCTCATTTTTGCAGGTTTTGCCTGCACCTTCTCAGCGGCATGGCGGGGTGTCCAGGGGGAGAAGCGCCCATTGTGCTTTCTGTTCCCCAATCAATGTCAAACTGTGCCCTGTAAAGGTCCAAATAAATTTACAGCTACCCCGGGAAACTAATTGGTGATTGCAGCAGTCCTGAGGGGACACAGGGCATCTTGAAACTGCGGGGGCATAATTTAGGCGGGCCGCCATCTCTCCATGTCTTGGATTGAGCAAAGGCCCGCCAGCCCTGGGCAATGTTGGCATCCCCATGTAATGTCTGTTAGAAATAATTCATGCTATTAAAGAATGTATTTTATAAAGTTTGTGAAATCCGAACGTGTCTCTAACCACACACGGTCTGAGAGCAGATGTCTATTCAGATTCTAAAGATTCCTGGACACGGCTAAGATAACTATCAACACTTTAGCATAAGATTGGATGCTCCCAGCATGATGATCACCTGTATCTCGAGTCGTCAGAAACCGCCTAAGAGCGATCATCTAACTGCAGATAACATCAATCAAGATAGCCAGGGATGCCAGAGTTATACATGTGAATACATGGCTTCCCCGGAGCCCATCAACACTGACTATCCACCTGGAGACAATCTTTGTCCAGCTCTGCACACTGAAAGAAACAGCTATGAATGTGAAGAGTTACAGAAGAAATTGGGACTCCTTTGCCTTGGGCACAATAAACTGTATAAAACCTCGTCACTAGAAGTGGCTCTCATGAACGGGGGGGATTTTGATGCGATAGAGGTCAGATCCAGGTTCACCCAGTGCTGACCACAGGCTCAACACTGTATCTTTGGCTGTGGTGGTTTTGAGGACCATATTTCAGTCGCGCAAAAAGATAAATAAATCTTTTTGCATTTTTGATAATTTGGCTCACAATTGATCATTTATAACAATTCTGGTGACAACCTGACATGATTTGAATTTGGAGTTCGGGGACCCCTTCCCGGCCAGAAGGCACCCCACTGATTTCAGCGGTATGATGGGATTCGGAGTTCGTGAAAGCAATCAAAATCATCGAACCAAAACCAGAACCACAGACAAAGAGGGATAAAACTGGGCCCAGCTCTTGGAAACTTGGTACAATCCAGAGGGGATCCCTGAGACCGAGGTGCTTTTTCCACTCGGAAATCGACGTGCACGAAGAATCCACACAGGAAAGGAACTGTGAGTATCACGTGGTTGAGTAGGTTGTGACTGAGCGTGTGTGCGAGACATGATTCTATCATGAAGCAGGTGTGGACCCCACAATCGCATTTCCACTATCCCGCAGGGGACGTGGTCGGTCAAGGGGGAAGCAGACGCTTTTTCTTAACACACATGGGACCTGGGACTCATAGGGAGTTCGGGGGGGAATTGGTCACAGTTGGGTCAGAAAGGGGAAAAGATGTTCCTGGAAGATTTCTGGAGCCTGTCTGCCTTCCGATCTGGAGGAACAGGTAAGAAAACCTGAGACCAGTCAAAGACCCGTGGAACAGTTCTCTGCATGGCTGAGTAAGACTGGTAGTTTTCACAAGCTCAGGAAATCGACATCGGACAGAGACTGGGACTCACATCGAGCATCCCAGCTGAAGGAGATATGGTGAGAAAATTCGCAAGCGGGATTTTTGGAAAAATGGGGTTGGGAAAAAGCAGGTTCCAGAAAAAGTCCCAAGAAAAATCTCCCCAGGGTCCCGGGAAGGTTATGCCAGAATTCCAAGGGAAAGCCCCTTGGGATGGATGTTAGAACATTGGGACAACAGCCCCAGGAGAGCAGGGAGGTCCAAGGAAAAGATGATACATTTTTGCATAGAAAAGTGGGGAGGGAAGGAGACCACAAAATACGTGGTTTGGCCAGTGTTCAGCATGTTCGAAGCATGGATGTGCGAGTCCCTGTACGACCACGTATTCGATTGCCACCTGCAGGACTTCGAGGAAATTGAGTATGCTGAAATGTGGAGATATGCTTGTACGAGTTTATACCCAATATGAGCTCTCAGGTGGTGGCAAACCTGGGGCAAGGAGTGGGAACCCCTGGACAACCTTCCATCCCCCTACCTTGTCCCTCCACCCCAGCCCGTGCCAGCCCAGGTACCTCCGCTGCGTGCGTTGTCTCCAGAGGGGGCAATCCCGCAGGGACAGGTCTCAGCACCCCTGGCTCCCACTGGAGCTGGCTGCAGTGCCTTCTCTCCCACGTGGGCAGGCAGCAGCGCCTCACTCCCCATGAGCAGAGCAGCCAGCACCAACTTCCCCAAGACTGAAGAAAAACAGGTACTTTTCCCCAAGAAAGTTAGCTCTCCCCTGGCCCATTGAACGAGGCAGCAAACAAGGAGGGCAACCACTGGAGACAGTGATGATGAGAAGGAGAAGCCCAGCATCTTCCCTTTACAGGAGGTGCCGATGGCTCCAGGAGTTACCAGCTTCGTACATGCACTGATTGACACCGGAAATGTGAGGGCGTTCAAGAAAGAGATGGGGAAATTGTTGGACGATCCTTTGGGGGTGGCAGAAAGACTAGATGAATTTCTAGGAACCAGCACCTACACTTATGAGGATCTCAATGCGGTCCTGAGGTCGGTGTTCAACAATGAGGAGAGGGAGATGATCAGACAAGCCACAATCAGGGACTGGGAACATAGAAATCCCCAGGGGGAGAGCGGAGACCAGAGATGGCCGAACCAAAAGCCATCCTGGAACGCCCAGATGGAGGAAGGGAGGCAGAAAATGATAAATTTGAGAAACATGATAATCCAAGGTATCAGAGAGGCGGCGCTGAAGGGACAGAACATGAGTAAGGTACTCAGGGAATGCCAGGGAAAAGACTAAACCCCCACAGAATAGCTGGAAAGGCTCCGAAAGAGCCTGAGAATGTATTCCGGGACGGACCCTGATTCTCCGGCTGGGGTGGTTTTGTTGAAAACTCAGTTTGTGGCAAAATTGTGGGAAGACATACAGAAAAAGTTAGAAAAGATGGATGGCAGGACAAGGGACTGCAGGATATGGTCCAGGAAGCCCAGAAGATCTACATGAGGAGAGACAAAGAAAACCAGAAGATTCAAGCAAAGGTACTGGTAGCTGCAGTGAGGGAGGCACAGAAGCAGGAACAGGTCAGAGACTCAGAGAAAGAGGCGCTGGTGAAGAAACAAAACCTTTCCCAAGGAAAAGGTTCGAACAACCAGAAGAAGGATTTTGAGTGCTACTACTGCAAGCAAAAGGGACATATCCAAAGGAATTGTCCCAACAAAGTCAAAGATCAAGTGATGTTTCAGGAAGATTAGGGATGTCAGGGGTTTTCAGTTTGGGGTCCAGAACACCAAGGGAGCCCTTGATAAAATTAAGAGTAGGACCCCACAGGCAGGAAATTTGTTTTTTAGTAGATTCCGGGGCAGAACGAACCACGGTATAACAGTTACCGCAAGGATGCTCTCTGAGTGATGACACAATGATGGTAATCGGGACAAAAGGGGACTCCTTCGAGGGGTCATAAAAGATGTTGAGATAGAGACAGAAAACAAAAGATGTATAGGAATTATGTTATTAATAAAGGATGCAGACTTTAATTTGCTGGGGCAGGACTTGATGGTAGCCCTGGAAATTGGTTTGTCAGTGGAGAATTCCCGGCTCAGGGTGAGAATGTATAGGCTCACCATCCAGGATAAGGAGAAAATAGATCCAAGGGTTTGGTATGTCCAAGGGGAGGCCAGGAGGTTGGACATAGAGCCAATCCACATTGAAATTGAAAGACTAGAAGACCCCATTTGGGTCACACAGTTCCCCATCCCCATGGAAGGGAGGAGGGGGCTGAAACAGGTGATTGACAAATTGATAAAAAAGGGAATGTTGGAGCCGTGAATGTCCCAACACAACACCCCCATTCTGGCAGTGCGAAAAACAGATGATAGCTACAGGATAGTGCAGGATTTAAGGGCTGTGAATCAAAGGACTAAGACACCGTTCCCCACGGTCTCGAATCCTTACACCCTGCTGAATAACATCTCTCCTGAGGACACGTGGTCCAGCATGATCGATTTGAAAGATGCTTTCTGGACCTGTCCTTTTGTAAAGGACAGCAGAGATTACTTTGCGTTTTAGTGGGAAGACCCAGAAACAAACAGAAAGCAGCAGCTCAGATGGGCATCGTTGCCTCAGGGCTTTGTTGGTTCTCCAAAACTTTTTGGGCAAGCACTCGAGCAAGTGCTGAGTCATTTTGTACCAATGGAGGGAACAAAATTGCTACAATACGTAGATGATTTGTTGATTGCAAGACCGAGGAGGATGTGAGGACAAGTAACATTGAACTTTTGAACTTTTTGGGGAAAAAGGGTTTGAAAGTGTCAAAGTCAAAGTTGCAATTCACAGAGCCCGAGGTCAGGTATTTGGGACATTGGTTAACCAGAGGGAAAAAGAAGTTGGATCCTGAAAGGGTGGCAGGCATTATTGCCTTACCACCCCCACGGACAAAAAGGGAAGTCAGACAACTTTTGGGGCTGATCCTGAAAAAGGGTGTTGCAGACATCTTTTGTAAAAAATCCTTCCACCCCTGAGAAACAAGACAAAACAAGATGTAAACAATTGTTATCTGCTGCTGTGGGGAATTGGGATCTTGATGCAATGGCCAATCAAGGACTTCAGCTGTCCCGGACAGAAGGATCATTCTTTCTATGCTATAGAGACTTCTTCCTTCTATCTCTTTGTAGTATAGTCTTAATGTAATATATATATATATAATAAATAAATCAAACCTTCTAATTATGGAGTCAAGATTCTCATCTCCTCTTCATCCTCAAAACCCTGCTTCCCAAAAGGGACAATATTTCTGTATGAGAAATTCACCATGGACAGGATCAAATGGACAGAAAAAGATGAGGATGAATTCAGGGGAGTCAAGGAAGCACTCACGGCGGCACAAGTGCTGAGGCTCCCTGATGTGAGATGGCCATTCCAGTTGTTCGTGGATGTGAGCAATCACAGAGCACACAGTGTGCTGACACAGGACTGGGCGGGGGTCAGGAAACCGGTTGGTTACTTGTCGAAGCTTTTGGACCTGGTCAGCAGGGGCTGGCTCATGTGCTTGCAAGCGACTGTCGTTGTAGCATTGTTGGTGGAAGAAGCCAAGAAAGTAACTTTCGGAGCACCTTTGGTAGTATTTGCACTGCACAGTGTGCGGGGTATACTACAACAGAAAGCAGCTAAGTGGCTCACGGATGCTAGATTACTGAACTATGACGCCATTTTGATTCACTCACAGGATTTGGAATTGTGGACAACAGCCATGCAAAAGCCTGCGCAGTTTGGGGAAGCTTCGGAGGAACTCGTTCACGATTGTGTGGAAGTGGTTGAGTTGCAGACAAAGATCAGGGAGGATTTGGAGGAAGAGGAATTAGACGAAGGGGAAAAATGGTTTGTAGATGGATCAAGCAGGGTGACTGACGGGAAAAGAAAGTCAGGATATGCAGTCGTGGATGGGCGAACAGGAAAAGGGATAGAAGCAGGCCCCCTGAGAGCAGGTTGGTCAACACAGGCTTGCGAACTGTATGCAGTTTTGAGAGCCTTGATAGGACTGAAGGGAAAGAAGGGAACGATTTTTACAGAGTCTAGGTATGCCTTTGGGGTGGTTCACACCTTTGGGAAGATCTGGGAAGAAAGGGGTTGATCAACACACAGGGAAAGGGACTGATGCATGGAGAACTGATCTGGCAAATTTTGGAAGCAATAAGGGGACCAGAGGAAATTTCAGTTGTCCATGTGAAGGGACACTAGGCAGGGATGCAGTTCTGAACCCAGGGAAACAATTTGCCAGACCAGGAAGCCAAGACCATGGCACTG
The DNA here is from genome assembly GCA_024865655.1 of Emberiza elegans. Classification (NCBI taxonomy): domain Eukaryota; kingdom Metazoa; phylum Chordata; class Aves; order Passeriformes; family Fringillidae; genus Emberiza; species Emberiza elegans. The sequence goes on along the minus strand of JALJVW010000077.1, from coordinate 285,905 downwards.
ATGACGGTAAGTACCCCAGAGATCGAAGGGATCGAGGTCCCAGACGACCCTCCTCAACCCTCCCAAAAGGAGATTGAAAGTTACGAGAAGACTGGGGGAAAACTGGAGGAAGGTAAGTGGAAATTACCAGATGGGAGAGAACTAGTCTCTAAAGGTTTTACCAGGAGGATTTTGAGGAAGCTGCACCAGTGAACACATTGGGGGGCACAGGCCCTAGTGGAACAATTTTTGAAATTTTTCGGGTGCAGGAGAATTTACAAATTGGCCAAAAAAGAGGTACAAGAATGCCTGATTTGCCAGAAAGTTATCAAGTCTAAGGCAATACAGGCAATCCTGGGGAGTTGCCCCGTCGTGTACCAACCATTTGAAAGGATTCAAGTCAATTTCACTGAATTGCCCAAGGTGGGGAAGTTCAAATTTGTGCTTGTGACCATGGACAAATTGACCTACTGGGTGGAAGCTTTCCCCAGTCCAAGGGCAACGGCTCAGACAGTGTCCACGAAATTGCTGGAAGAAATTGTGCCCCAATATGGGGTGGTGAATTACATTGATTCGGATCAAGGAACTCATTTTATGTTGAAAATTATTAAGCAGATGGTGGAGGCACTAGGCATTTGGTGGGAATACCACACTCCGCGGCATCCCCAGAGCTCAGGACAGGTGGAAAGGATGAATCAGACCTTGAAAGTGCAGTTGTCTAAATTAATTTTAGAAACTCGGATGTCCTGGCTGAAATGCCTACCTTTAGCCTTGCTTAATATCATGACAATGCCCCATTCAGAGACGGGACTCTCACCTTCAAGATGCTATATGGAATGCCATGTAAGCACAGAATGCCGGTGGGACACCCCAGACTTGAGGACAGCCAGATTCAACCATATTTGGTAGTGATAAACAGGAATTTACAGGAACTGAGAAAACAAGGGATAGTATCTCAGAGCTCCCTCTGGGATTTGCTATCCACAAAATTCAACCAGGTGACAGAGTTCTTGTGAAAGTGTGGAAAGATGTACCCCTCTCCCCTCACTGGGAAGGCCCCTTTCTTGTTCTTCTGACAACAGACACGGCCATTCAGACAGCAGAAAAAGGTTGGACACACAGGTCCAGAGTGAAGAAGGTCAAGCATCAGGAGGAGGCTCCTGAGTGGAGGATCACCTCTTCTCTAGATGACCTGGAGATCAAACTCCAATGTCCTCATAAATGACCGACGATGAACTGATAGGTTGTATACTGTCAGATTGTGTATGCTATCCATTTGTTCAATTCAAGTGTGAATATTTCCACGGGGGTTTTGTTGTACATTGTAGAAGAGGGCAGAGGTCAAAGAGATTGTTCACCCAGTGTCTGGAAGAGGAGCTTGAACTGACTGACTGCATTCTAACCCTAGCCACAAATTTAAGAATTATCGAATTAGATTACCAAGCGTGGTTCCACATTTTCCAGAACGTGTGGAAAACTCAAATCTAAGGCAGAAATATTGGATGTGGAGTGTTGGAAGTCAATCAAAGTACCGTGCAGCTCAGATGCTGTCAAGATCTGGAGGTGGGGTGCCTTTAAGAGGAGGTATGTGGCAAAGTCTGAGAATGCATTCCCTGAAGAATAATCCTGCTGCTGTGAAGATGGTCTTCTTTGCCACTGGTGGCACCTCAGGGGGTGGAGGCAAAGGCAGAGGAGTACGCCTGGTGGGAATCCTGATTGGCCTGAGCCTAGGCAGGTGTGGGACGCAGAGTGTGCACACTGAGGTCCCGATGAAGGGCGGAAACCAAAGCTCCACAGACGAGTGCAATAAGTGCACTCAGGTGGTCCCGACTGAACGGAGGGACAGGGGAACCTCAGCATACCAAGCCCCGGAGGAGTGCATCAGGGAGCCTGGCAGGTACTGTTTGGTGAATGGCACAAGGGTCAAATTAAGTAAATTGGGCAAAGGGATCTTGTGTATAGATCTGGAGGTGGGGACATGGAATGGACAGTCAGGCAAGCACTGACATCAGATATGAAAAAGAAATCTGAAAACCAATGTCAATCCCTGTTTGCAATCAATGTAATCAAACAATGTGGGTTGGGGGAAAGACAGAGTCAATTTTTGTAGCTTATCACCAGGTGAATCCATTGTGTTATGACAATGCAAGACTGGGGATGTGTGTGATGAACAGAAAAATGTACTGGGTGGGAAGAAATGTTAAATTTGATAACAAATTCACCCTGAGCAGGGAACCGATCATATTGGATTTAGCACAGGCGAACAATGATAGAGTTTGCCTGCAATATGATAGGGTTGTCTGCTTTGCGAAAAAACAAGGACGGTCCAGATCCTGAGGGAAAGATGAGGGAAATTACTCAGGAATTGAAAAGAAGAGAGTCAGAATTGAGGAAGAAAAGCATAGAGCAAGAAAGATTGAAAACCCTGGGAGAGCAGTATGAGCTGCTTGAAAAACAATACGCTGACAGGGAACTACCTTCCCCAGATCGGAACTTATTTATTGATTTAATGCAAGAAATTGCAACAGAATTGGGATTGTCAAATTGCTGGATTTGTGGGGGGCTGAAGTCGGCAGAAAAATGGCCTTGGAAAGGTGAAGGTTTGGCTCCAGAACAGCTTTTGAAATGGGACAACCCAAGGGTCTCAAAATTTGCACAGAGACCTGAGGGGTGGGTGTTGGATCAAAGGGTGATCGGAACAATCTGCATCAGTCGGGAAGGAAAGGAATATACCGAAATGGTGGGATACACTCCGTGTATAACCACCCTGGCGGTAAATTCAAACAATAAGGGCAAGGAACCCCCTACGAGGTACTGGAGCCAGAAAAATGAAACAAATTGTGAATGGAATGAAAGATAGGACTTTGCTGGGTCAAAAGTCCTGGAGCCAACCTTTACCAGTCCTTGGAGAGCCTGAGAGAATACTGGGGAGACCCAGGGAAAACAAACATTAGATGGAAAGCCCCGGATGGAATCTATTGGATTTGCGGGAAAAAGACATACAGTGAGTTACCCCCGAGATGGAAGGGATCATGCACTCTGGGCATGATCCAGCTGGTCTTCTTCACTCTCCCTTGAATAAAAATTAACCTACTAGGGGCTCCTTTGTACAAGACCCTGAGGAGGGAGAGAAGTCTGAAAAAGATGATACCTGTCATAAGTGGTAGGCAAACTTGGGGGGAGGAAGAGTGGCCAGCTGCAAGAATAATTGACTATTATGGACCGCCACATGGGCTCAAGATGGAAGCTATGGATATAGGACTCAATTACCTACTGAACTGAATGATCAGGCTGCAGGCAGTAGTAGAAATATATATCACACCTCAGAGGCCCTGGATTTACTAAGTCGGCAGCACACCCAGGTATGGGCATTTGTGTACCAAAATCGAATACCTTTAGACTATTTGCTGGCCGAAGAAGGGGAAGTGTGTGGGAAGTTCAATGAATCAAAATGTTGTATTGAAATTGATGATTATGGGGGAACCATCAGAGGATTGGCAGCTGAGATCAAGAAGGTGGCCTATGTCCCAGTTCAAAAATGGAGTTCGATTTTACAATCCTCATGGTGGGACAGATTGTTTGATGGGGCCTGGTGGAACAAAATAGTATTCTTCATGCTGTATACAGTAGCCGGAATTCTATTTCTTCCATGTCTAATTCCTTGTTTTATTAGACTGATTCATTCCGTGGTACAGGGGATGCAGATAGCAATAGTACCTGTGGACCCCGGAGTTGGCTTCCGGAAACAACACATCCAAGATCATGAGCTTGGGAGAGAGAAAGTATGCAAGCAATGCTGCCGAAGAATTGGCAAAATGTGAAAAACGAGTCAAAACAAATGTAAACAATACTGGTTATCAGGAGATTCCACAAGGAGAAAATGGAATAAGAATCTAATAGTTTTTCTCTTTGTGGGAGACCCTTAAAGGTGGCGGGTAGAAGTAGAAAATAAATTGATTTTAGCAATTTGGGATATAGAGGGAGCATGAATTAATGTGGTGATATTAAAGGGGAGGGATTGTAACATATGTTAGAAATAATTCATGCTATTAAAGAATATATTTTAAAAAGATTGTGTAATCCGAAACATATCTCTGACCACACACGGCCAGAGTGGATGTCTATTCAGATTCTAAAGATTCCAAGCTAAGATAACAATTGACACTTTAGCGTAAGAATGGATGTTCCCAGCATGATGATCACCAGTATCTCGAGTCCAGTCCAGTCGTGGGAAACCGCCTAAGAGCGATCATCTAACTGCAGATAACATCAATCAAGATAGCCAGGGATGCCAGAGTTATACATGTGAATACATGGCTTCCCTGGAGCCCATCAACACTGACTATCCACCTGGAGACAATCTTTGTCCAGCTCTGCACACTGAAAGAAACAGCTATGAATGTGAAGAGTTACAGAAGAAATTGGGACTCCTTTGCCTTGGGCACAATAAACTGTATAAAACCTCGTCACTAGAAGTGGCTCTTGTGAACAGGGTGGGGGGCGGTTTTTCGATGCGATAGATGTCGGATCCAGATTCACTCAGCGCCGACCCTGGGCTCAACGCTGTCTCTTTGGCTGTGGTGGTTTTGAGGACCGTATTTTGGTCGCGCAAAAAGATAAATAAATCTTTTTGCATTTTTGATAATTTGGCTCACAATTGATCATTTATAACACCCAGCTCGAGCAGCCTGCGGATCTCCGTTTGCCGGGATTCCCATACTCCCCGGGGCTGTGACACTCCCCATGGTCGCTCCACAGTTCAGCCGCAGTCCCAATGTAGCAGGACACGTTTTCACAGCGGCCGGGGCCTGCCGGCTCCTGCACGGCGTTACACAAAGGAGAGGCTGTGCTGCTGCTCTTCCCCCTTTGCCTCTCATATTCCAACTGTTTTAGCAAGCCCATAATTGCTGACCAAGGCTTTATAACACCGATGGCTGTCCTCACCATTAGAGGCTGCTGCAAATATATATTGTCCAGCTCCCTGCCAAAAGGGCAAATCTAAAACGGCCGCTTCTGATACATCCAGCTGATGGCTTTCACATCATGTGAACAAAGCTTGTAGGTCTCATTCATTGTAATCAATCCCTTTCCTTTTGAAGAAGAAAATCTACAGAGTTTTCTGGTGCTGACATCCAAGCTCCCATGGTCTCCTAAGTGATTCCAGTCTACAAAAACAGGGCTAGAAACCTCACAGCACTTTCCAATATCTACTTAGCAAAGTTCTGGTTTTTCACTGTGCCGGCTGTTCCACCAGATTCCCAGGTTTACGCTGTATTTATTCTGGTTCCAGCACTGATTCCAGCTCTAGGCCACTCGTAATCCAGTTCTATACTGATTCCCAGCTCTTACACTGCTTGTAACCCGGTTCTACACCAATTCCCAGCTCTTATGCTGTAATATTCCCAGTTCTAAACACCATACCGGCTTTTTGCCGTCTGTCTCCTTTGCCCTGTGCCAGGTTATGGCAGACTCCCGATCACTTTGGAGGTCACCATGTATTAGGTCACGTGCGAGGGGAGAGGGCGCAGGAGATGGAGACCACTCACCCCCAGTTTCATGCGGCAACAGAGGCAGTTTATTTCCCAAGCACCCCTTATACAGTGCATTTGAAAGACTGGGTCTGGATGCTCTCACTCATTTGAACACACCCTTGAGGTCCTGGCCACTGAGATGGCTGCAGCCTTGAGAGATATTTAATTGGACAAGACCATTTTCAATCACAGTCACTCACGTGCAGGGGCACGCATACAGATAGAAACAGTCAGTGCAAGCAAGGTACCCTGTGAAAAATTCCCTCAGGGGTCACTGAGATCCTCCCTTCAGATGCTTTTGCATCTCCCGCTGGGTGAAGGTTGGGGCCTTGAGGAGTGAGGGTGTCAGCCCAGGACACGTTTCAGTGATCCTGCAGGCAGAGCAAACCCGAGGGTTTGCTGGCTCTGAGAGGCCCCCTCAGAGGGAGATTGAGGGTCACAGCCCACAGTGGCCCAGGAGAGCTCAAAGGGTCTCCTTTTGGACCGCTGTTGATAGGCCCACAAGAGAGTGGGCTTCAGTCACAAGGATGTTTCATCCCAGCCACAGTTTGGCTTGGCACTTCCTCTGAAAGTGTGAGAAAGGAATGTTGTGCCATTCAGGCAAGAGGAATATTTTCCAAGGCTGGCCATAAGGAAAACAGGAGCCTTTTAGCAGTTGCTGGGAGCAGACAGTATTTCTGATAAGCTTGGAAGGAGCAAAACCCAGGTGCTGTTTCCAAGGACAAGACCTAACAAGCATTTCTCAGATCACACTGCAGCCTGGAAAGGAGGAGGGGGCGATGCACCACCACACTGGGATCTCAGGGGTGCCCATGGCCTGGGTGATGCTGGCCTGATGTCAGCCACCCACCAAAGCCACTCTGTCCCTGCCCCCCACAGCTGCACAGGGCAGAGAAAATTTAACCAAGAGTTCCTGGGTTGGGATAAGACAGGGAGAGATCCCTCATCAAACACCAAAATGGGCATCACAGACCCAGCCTGGGCACAGGGAGGGAATTTATTACCAACCAAATTGCACCAGGACAAGGAGAGGGGAAAGAAATCTCTCCAGCATCTTTCCCCCACCCAACAAAGATAACCAGGATGGGTGTAACCAAGGCTCTGCCCAATTGGGGGTCACTGGGGATCATCCAATGCGGATCCTCCCATGGGGGATGGACTTGGAGCAACTCACAAAGCTCTTTCTGCACTTGGGGCACTCATAGGACTTCCCTTACCAGTGCCTCCGTTGGTGTCAGGTCAAGTGAGAGCTCCTGGAGAAGCTCTTCCCACACTCAGGACACTTGTAGGGCCTCTCCCAGGTGTGGATGCACTGGTAGAGTTGCAGTTAACGCCCTTCCTGCAGGTTGGGCAGCAGAAGGGCCTCTCCTCCTTGTGAATCTGCTCATGTATGAGGAGATGGGAGCTGGTCTGAAACCTCTTCCCACACTCAAGACACTCATACGACATCTCCGTGCTGTGGATCTTGTGGTGATTGATGAGGTTGGAGCTCTGCCGAAAGCCCTTCCCACATTCGCCACACTCTTAGGGCCATTCCCCCTGTGTGGATCATCTGGTGCTGGATCAGGTCCCAGCTCCGAAGCTCCCTCTGAGGCCCTTCCCACATTCCAAGCACTTGTTGAGGTTCTCCTCACCCTAAGGCTTCTCCACCACCTCTAAGCTGTCTGGATCTCCCTCTGGCCGCCTTCCTGGCACATGGAGGGTCTTTCCTCCTCACAGCTCCTGGGGCTGGGTTTGCAGCCCCTCCTTGTGTGGGATCTCCAGGGCTTTTCATCCCTGTTGGATTCCTGTGATGTGGAGCCGCTCAAAATGGCCTCTTCCATGAGGTTCTGATGCAGGGATTTGTCCTCCTTGGTCTCTGTCTGCAGCTCAGTGCCTGGGATAAGGAAAGAAAAGGAGAGGAAGGAATGAAGAAGGAAGGACAGAATGAGGAGAGGAAGGAGGGTGGACAAGGAGAGGATGGTATTTACCACTGTACCAGAGGGAAGGGGAAGGAGATCCACCCAGTGCACCCCCATCAGGATAGTGGGGGGGATTATCCTGCAGCTGAGGGAGATCCTGGGCTGGGAGATAGAGCAGAGTAGTGGGGGGAAAGCGGCAGTGACTTCCTCCTCACCTGCCTCAGTACCCCAGGTTTTTTTCTTTTTTTCCTTGCAGCCTCCTCCTCCTTCTCCATCCTGACAGTTTGGGATTGACAAATCTTGACTTGGGGGAAAAACAACGGGTGAGCACCTTGTTCATCAAGTCCAGCTCCAGAAGTCACTGCCCCATTCACTTGGCAGGCCCAGACCCTGCTCATCTCCAGCCTCCTCCACCCCTCCAGGCTGCTGGGATCCCCCAGCTCCGGGATTGCTCCTCCTTGCCCTCCTCACTCCCAGTGAGCCCCAAAACCGACGTCACACCCCTAGCCCTACTGGTACCAGGCAATCACCATGTGGGTCCTCCAAGACCCTCCCAACGGGCATTTGCAGCTTGGCTGATGGGTTCTGTGAGATCCAAACATCCCCTCGCTTGCAAAAACCCCTCCTGGACAGTCCCTGAGAGATGTGGGACCCCGCTCACCTGCAGGATGTGGAGGGGGGATCGATGCTGCCAGGACCAGGGGGAGCTGCGGACTCAGTGGGTGGGTGGGGGAACCGCATGGTTCTCCTGCTGCTCCTCCTCTTCCTGGTACAGTTCCTGCTCCTCCTTTTCCTCCTCCTCATCCTCTCTCCCTCCTCTTCCTCTTGCACCTCCTCCCTGCCCACCCCAGACCCCCCTTTCCCAACCACCTCTCCCCCACAGTCACAGCACCACCAGGTTTTGGGTGGAGGGAAGGGCAGGAGGCTTGGGGACCTGCTCAGTGCAGATCCATTCCCCCCCACAGCCTCAGGGAATTACTCCAGGGATTGACTGATGGAGACACAAAGGGATCCCCAAGGAACTGCCCTTTTTCTGTGCCATCCTCACCTTTCCCTCCCATCTCACATCATTCCCTCAACCCAAAGACACCTCCAAATGCAATCTGGGGATCCCATCCCTCTCCCGCTCTCTCTGAATCTTCTTTTCCAGGCTCCTCCACCTTTTCCCCATCATCCCGTCAGCCCCAACACTTGCCTCTGTGCTCGCTTTTGGGGGTTGCAGGCCCCTCCTCCTCAGTCTGGGGGGTCACATCCCCCCTTTCCCTGAATTCTGGCAGCTCCTGGCTGCTTTTTCCTGGGAGCAATCCCCGAGTTTTGGGACTTTTGGGGTGCAGTTTTGGAGGGGGACAGCTCTGTCTGGCTTTCCCCTCCTGCTGTGGCCTCTCAGCTGCCCCTGACACCCTGGGCGTGCTGGGATTTTCTTCTGGGGACAAGGACGTTCATCCCCTTCCAGGAGCCAAATGCTCGGCTGGGGCTCCAGGTCAGGGGGTCCTTGAGCAGCTGCCCCAGAGCCTCCCCCAGGGTCTCCCAGCACAGCCAGAGCTGCTCGGCCTGGGGTCCCCAAAGGCCTCAGCAAGCCCCAAGTCCCTCCCAGGAACCCTCAACCCCCTCAAACCCAGCATCCCTTACATCCCCTGCAAGATCCCCCCATGGCCCAGGCCATGGCCATGTCCCCACATGTCACTGGCCATGTCTCACCACGTCCTCACCCATGGCTGTCTCCCCACCATGTTTCCATCCCTGTCATTGGCCCCACATCTCCATCCATGCCCATGCCCCCCATGTCCCCATTCCCATCCATGACCGTATGTCCCCATGTTGCTCTCCATGTCTCTATCCTACCATGACCACATGCGTATCTCAATTCAATGTCTTTATTTTTACCCCAATATCAGATATTTTAAAGGGGTGAAGAGAAACAAAAAGAAAAACAAAGCCAAAAGAAAAGGATCTCCGTGTCCATGCTAGCAGAGGACCTATGTGCTTGGTGGGAGGGAAGAACTTTTTTTGGTGGTTTCCACCCCACTGTCTCAAAACTCTTGGTCTTTTCCCCACTTTTTCACCATTTGGCTGCCAAAGACACCTTTGGGCAACAGGAAATCAAAATCATGGCATCCCTGAAATTGGAAAAGACCTCCAAGACCATTCAGTATTCCTTGATGCCACCAGAAGATAGGATTGAATGCAACAGATTTTATGGGGGTGAAAGTCAACAAATCCACTCTCCCCAAGGAATTCCCATTGTTGGTCTGTGTCCCAATGGATGTTCTTGCCCCTGTATACATCCACATGCCCACGGGAAGCCAGGAAGATGTGGAGCCCCCCAGCCAGGTGTCTTCCCAACACAGATCACCAGGACCATGGATCACCAGGGCTCCGCCCAACGAGGGTCACTGGGAGCACCCAATGTGGATCCTCCCTTGGGGGATGGAGCTGGAGGAGTGCACGAACCTCTTCCTGAACTCGGGGTATTCACAGGGCTTCCCTTAGTGGCGCCTCCGTTGGTGTCGGGTCAAAGTTGAGCTCGTGGAGAAGCTCTTCCCACACTCCCCACACTCGTAGGGCCTCTCCCCGGTGTGGATGCGCCGGTGGATGGTGAGTTTGGAGTTTTGCTTGAAGCCCTTCCCACAGTCGGGGCAGCGGAAGGGCCTCTCCTCGGTGTGACTCCGCTGATGTACGAGGAGACTGGAGCTGATCTGAAACCTCTTCCCACACTGGGGACACTTGTAGGGCTTCTCCCCAGTGTGAACACGCTGCTGGTGTTTTCTCAGGTCCGAGTGCCATCCATAGCTCTTCCCACATTCCAAGCAGGTGTAGGGCCGTTCCCCTGTGTGAATCACCTGGTGCCGTATCAGGGCCCAGCTTTCTCTGAAGCTCTTCGCACATTCCCCACACTTGTAGGGCTTTTCCCCAGAGTGGATCTTCTGGTGCTCTGTCAGCTGGAACTGCATGCTGAAGCTCTTCCCACACACCCCACACTCATAGGGCTTCTCCCCAGTGTGGATCCTCTCATGTTTCCTCAGGCCAGAGCTCTGGCTGAAGCTCTTCCCACATTCACCACACTCATAGGGCTTTCCCCCAGTGTGGATCCTCTGGTGTTGCATTAGGTGGCCCTTCTGGCTGAAGCTCATCCCACATTCCCCACACTCATAAGGCCGGTTCCCAGTGTGGATCATCTGGTGCTGCTTCAGTTGGCCTCTCTGCCTGAAGCTCTTCCCACATTCCCCACACTCAAAGGGCTTTTCCCCAGTGTGGATCCTCTGGTGTTGCATCAGGATGGAGCTCTGGCTGAAGCTCTTCCCACACTCCTCACACTCAAAGGGCCTCTCCCCAGTGTGGATCACCTGGTGCCGCCTCAGGCTGGAGCTCCACCTGAAACGCTTCCCACATTCCTCACACTCGTAGGGCTGTTCCCCAGTGTGGATCACCTGGTGCTCGATCAGGTCTAAGCTCCGACTAAAATCCTTCCCACATTCCAAGCACTTGTGGGGCTTCTCCCTGCCATGAGGCTTCTCCACCAGCTCTGAGCTCTGGCTGGATCTCCGGCCGCCTTCCTGGCTCAGGGGGGCTCTTTCCTCCCCGCAGCTCCCTGGGCTGGGTTTGCAGCCCCTCATCGTGAGGGATCTTCAGGGCTTTTCCTCCTCCTCCATCCAGACGTGCCCTGGGAATGAAAAATCCTGGTATGGGTAAAAAACAAAATGAGAGTGTCTTGGCCTGCGAGTTCCTCCTTGCCCAAGTTTATTTCAGGAAGTCATTGGGCATCTTGTGTATGTAAGAACCTCCAAAACACCAAGATTCAGCACAGAAATCCTGCAAACTTCAAGACACAGACTAAAAACTCCCAAAACATCACGATTCATCAAAACCCCCCTCCAAAATATAAAGATTCACACACCAAAATACCCAAAGCAACAACATTTAGCTCAATAAAGCTCAGAAACACCAAGATACAGCACCATGAATATCGAGGATTCCCCTTCCCTGGTCACCTGCTGCATGGCAGGGGAGAATGCTACCGGGGCTGGGAGGGAAGCTTCAGATACAGGGAGAAGTGGAACCTTGTGGTGTCTCCTGTTTCTGCTCCTCCTCCGCATCCAGTGTCCTTGCTCTTCCTCACACTCCTCTTCCTCCTGCTATTCCTCCTTCTCTTGCACAATCCCACCTTCTCCTCCCATGTGCATCATTTGACCATTTTGTTCTTTAACCCTGCTTCTTTTTACCTCCTGCCCCAGGCCCAGCACCCACTGCCGGCTCCCTCTTCCCCCCAAACCCACAGCATCCCATGGCAGGGGCAGGGATGGAGCTGGGGCAGGCCGGGCTGGGGCAGCGCTGGGCTCTCGGCCGCTCCCGCCCGCACTCGGTCCCCACTGCAGCCGCTCCCACCAGGACAGCGCGGGGGGGGCCGGCCTTGGCGCTGCCCAACTCCCACCATCCCAGATTCCCCTCGAGGGGGGCACTGGGGGCGGGGGGGGGGGCACAGGTGGGGAATGCTGGGAGCTGCGGGTCTGCCTGGCAACTGCTGAGTCATCAGCGCTGCATGCTCTGATTGGGTGAGCACGGCCTGAGGGCTGGGGCTGCAGCAAAGGGGGGACACCCTGCTCCAGGGGGGATGTCCCACAAACGGGGGACCCCATGAAAGGAAGAGGAAAGTGTCTTTACAAACAGATGCTGTGAATCTGCTCAGAGATAGGGCCAGGAACTTGTACATAATAAAGCGACAGGAGAAGCCACCAGTTTCAGAAAATGTTATTAACTGATGACACACACTGCTGCTCATCCAAGGTCCTGCTAAATTAACGAACTTCAAGAAGAACAAAGACTTCACAGAGATGTGAATATCATTTGCTATACAAAAGTGGGGAGCATGTAAAGGGGGGCACATAGTAGGTGGATTGGGAAGTTTGTACCTCTCAAGTACTTCAGCCAATAGGGGAAGGGAAAGGGAGATGTGCCCAGGGGAATTAGGATGAAAAGGAGGCTGTGTCAACAATTGGAAAGACCCCGTGGGAAATGTCTCATGGCTCTCCCTATTTTGAGGAATGAAATTAGTTTTAGAGGACTCCTCTGTCTGCTTTCTGGACAAAAACCTCTGGTTATGTCAATTTTTCCACACACCTTGGGACTCGACCAGAATTCCTTCCACTGTCCGGGGTGGCGGGTAGTGAGTGCAGCTGAGGGTGCCTCACCCGGTTTGGGTGATCGGCTCCCTTGTGGGGGGGCAGCACCAGGGATTGATTGGGTACCTGAGAGTGACCAGGAGACAGACGAGTGACACATCAGGGGGGCTCTGAAGAGTCAGCCAGGAGAGAGCACTGAAAAAATCATCAGTGAGTGCAGTGGGATCTTTGGGGAGTGAACATGGCAGGGCACCCATGGAAGGTAGAAAAGGGAAAGCCAGGAAGGGGTCCTGTGCCAAAGGGATGATGATCCCAAAATATCTCTGAAGGGCCCCTTGGGAGAATGTTGAGATAGTTTGCACATTCCCTCAGAGGTAATTAACGACATGGACATGCAGGGGGGCAATAAGAGAAGTGGAGAAGGGATTTAGACAACAGGGGATGGATGGTGTTGGTGTGCTGGGAAGGCACTGGGTGAAGGGGAGTGTGCAGGAATATGGTAAAGGCAAGAAGCAGCAGGAGGAATCTATGCGGTAAGAAAAAGAAAAGAGGAGGAAGAGAAAAATACTGAGGATTGGGATGTTTTCAGCATGGTCTTATCCTCAGAATTTGCCAGCTGATCCTCTGAATTCCCGGTTTGCAGGAGAGGAAAACAAGGAGGTCAGGGTTTCAGGGGGTTTCTCTGTGGGGGGCAGCGGCAGCACCGGGCGCAGAGGTGTGGGACCGGGAGCACGGGCTGGGGGCCTGTGGGGAGCTGCGGGGCCGGCCCGGGGCTGTGGGGCAGCCGGGGCTCAGCGCCGGGCGCTGCCTGACCCCACCAGCCCCGGGCAGGGCCGGCAGCGGCCCCCGGCCCCCAGGAGGCTGCGGGACGCCCCGGCCGCTGCCCGGCCCCGTGGAGCTGCCGGCCCTGCCCGCCGGGGGGCGCCTTTGGACACTGCGGCAGGACAGGGACCGGCTCTGGGATACGGCCTGGGGAGGGCACCCTGAGCACAGGGAGGGGGAGCGAGGAACATCTGGGAAAGGCAGATTTTACATGGAAGGATCTGGATTTTCTTCTAAGAATTTGGTTTGGGTCATTGGAGAAATGAATGATTTTGCAGAAAACTTAGCACAGCTGTCAGAAGGTTAGGGTTAGGGTTGAGCTGCTGATGAGAGCTGATTGCGGGGTGCTTGGGACCTCTGTTTTTTTGGGAGCTTTCCCAGGCAGGGGGGGAAAGGGGAGGAGGAAGGGGGCAGAGATGCTGCAGGATTCAGGCAGGTGGTAGGGGCTGGGCACAGTTGCTGCCCCTCTCTCAGTTTTTTGTCCCTCTCTCAGGTTTTTGGAGGAGGACAATTGGAGCCACTGCTCTTAGGCTGCTCTTTCCACTGCTGATGACAGAGCCCTTGTTAAAAATGCGTATGATTGATTTTTTGCAAATATTAAAATTAATATTATATGTGTTATGTTAGGAAGTTATGCTGTATTAATTTTTAAAAGTAGTGTGTTAAATGTAGTTTTAGGTTATAACATAATGTTAAAATGGAAACTATGTATGTGGGATACTTTTTTAAAGAAAAGAAGCAGGTACTTGCACCAGATAGCAGCCACAGGACACCTAAGTCCTTCAGAGAAAAAGAATTTATTGCTCCATTATCAGAAGAAACCAACTTCTTCCTGCCTTTCTCAGCCCTGAAGTTGCCATCAGGATTAAGAGGAAGAAGTTGACATTCACCAGAGAGAATCCTTTGTTTGAATGGAATTTATGTATCGTGTATGAGATGTATGAACATGCAACGGACTATGGTTTTTCAGGGTTAATCCTCTGTTAACGTATGTCCCTTTTTGGGCTTATTTTGCCCAGAAAAAGGTACTTGGACCATCCGTAACTCTTTGTTTTCATTGTCTTGTATTGTCCTAAATCCTAATTGTCCAAATTTTTATTACTCTTACTGTATTACTGTTTTTATAACCATTTTATTAATATTAAAAATTTAAAAATTTTAAAAACAAGTGATTGGCGTTTTTCACATTTATGGTAGCAGAGGATGGTTACTAACACCTCACTCCCGGTGCTTTAGGAGAGTCAGAGTGGGGAAGGCGCGCCCTGCCCCGTTGGCAGCCTCGCTCTGTTTCCCCTGGGGTGACCGACAGACGCAGGTTATGGTGGACAAAAGGAGACAATAAAACAAAGAGAAGGGAAAAAGGCTCCCTACAACCACTGTAATTGGCCCCCTAAGAGTAGTAATGTGCACGAAGAACTCCGGAAGGAAAAAGGATTGGTAAGTACTTTTCAGGGGGGATGAATGTGTGTGAATGAGAGGCGGGCTGGTTGTCCCAGACCTGCCAAGTGAATGCCGGAGTCTCCCATGCTGCATTTCTGACTTTCCGGGAGGAAAGTGGCCGGGAAAGAGACAAAGTTAATGTTAAAAGGAGTGAGAGAATCCCCCGGGGTAACTGGAACTGGGTCTCAGAGAGGGGTTGGACCCCTCGGAGGAAGGGAGCAGAGGAGTTTCCCAGCCCAATCCACCAGGAAACAGGACAAGAGGGGCCCCTAAAAACCTGCTGGGTTGAGGGATAAGAGTGCCCAAGAGCATCCAGAATTAAAACCTGCTAGGCTGAGGAATTAACATTCCAAGAGCATCCAGGGTTGAGCAAAATTCTGCCGGATTGAGGATATGCTCAAGAGCATCTGGGGTTGGACAACACAGCTGGGTTGAGGGATATCCAAGAGCACCAGTACTGGCCAGAAACACCTAAAATTGTAATAGGTGATTTGAAAGTAAAAGGTACCTTATTGTTGTCTTGTTGTGTGTGAGAGTGAGTCACACACAAAATCAGCCTCAGCTTCCCGGGTGGGTGGGAAGGGGGTTGTGGAAAGAGGTGTGTGTGACCCACAAATAAGCCACTGTCCCCTGGGTGTGTGGGGGCTGTGGCATAAGGTATAGGAGACCTGCAAACGGGCCACTGTCCCCCCAGGCATGTGAGGGGCGGTAGCTGAAGAGTGTGAGTGACACACAAATCAGCCTCACAGGTGATGACGGGCACTGAGGCAGCAGAGTCAGGGCCCTCCCAGGAGGCCCGGAGATACTGAGACCCAGAGGCCAACCCCAAGGTGAGGGGGGCCACAGGGAGGCGCGATTCTCTGTCAACAGGGATCCACTTTGTGTCCTGAGGGTGTGAAAGAATGTGTGGAAGTGAATGAGAAATAGAAGCGAGTGAATGTAGACAAAGTGAAAGTATAGGTAATGTAGATTGTGTATTTTAAGCTTCACTATATCCCCTTGGAGGGAGGTGTATTGTATTGGAAGTAGTGTGAGAAAAGATTTTTAATTTTTGTGTGTGTAGTTGAAAGGAAAGTGGTATTTAGGTTGTTAGTGAAAGTGGCAGAAGATGAAAAGAAGAGGCAGAAGATGAATAGATAAGATCTTGAAAAATGAGATCAAAAACCAGTAAGTTGGATACAGAAAAAAAAAATAGTCCTTTGGGAGTTATGTTAGCAAACAGAGTTACAACTCCTTGCAAAAGGAGAAAATACAGGGTATGCAGTAGTTGATGGGAAAAACATGCAAACTATGGAAAAAGGGAAATTAACCTTAAACTAGTAAGCTCAAACTTGTGAATTATATACTTTAAAAAGAGCACTAGAATATTTAACACAAAATAAAGGAACTATATATACTGGTTCAAGGTATGCCTTTAGAGTAGTACATACCTTTAAAAATTTGAAAAAAAAGATTATTTAATTTAAGAAGAAAATAACTAGTACATGAGGAACTTATTTTAGAGGTTTTAGAGGCATTAAAATTACCTGCAGAGATATCTATAGTACATATTAAGGAACCCCAAAATGGAAAGACCCCAGAAATAAGAGGAAATAATTTGGAGATCACAAAGCTAAGGATGCAGCACAAATTGGAGCTCAGTGAGTTATGTTAATATTAACTCCATATAAGGAAAAATTGGAAATTCCTAAGTTTAGGGAAGCAGAGAAAAAAGAATTAAACAAGATAGCAGGTGAACAAGATAAATCAGGGAAACAGAAACTTCTTAATGGAAGACAATTACTTAATAAAATGCTTACTAGGAAAATATTAGAAGACACGCATCAGAAAACCCACTGGGGTACTCAAGCTTTGTGTGATCATTTTTTAAGGAACTGTGGGTGAACTGCGATTTTTGGAGCAGCAAAGCAAGTAACTGAAAGATGCTAATCTGCCAAAGGATAAATAAAAAGGTGATGAGAAAAACAACATTAGGAGGTCATGAGTCAGCTCGTTGACCATTTCAAAGTATCCAAGCAGAAGGTTAGATTTGTTAGGCTCTGGATTTATTTGTAAAAAAAAAGAAATACACACTTAATCTAGAAGAAATAATATGCTATATGTTAGACAGGAAATGTTAGGAGAATAAAAATCTTTAAAGTATCAGAAACCCCTGAGACAAAACAAGAAAAGAAAGAGGGGAAATGAAAGGGAGGGGAACAAGAGGAAAAATCAGAAAGAGAGTGGGATCCTCTGCAGGTCTTGCCCCCTCCGTTCGCGGCCCAGGCGCCTGTCCCGGGTCCCGGCTCGCTGCCCGCCTCAGCTCCACCTGCCCCGGTTTCCATCCCAGGTGCGGGCTCACTGCCCAGGGCAGCTCCACCTGCCCGGCGCTGTCGGTGAATTTGTGTGCCCTGCTCCCACTGCCTGGCCCGCGGCCGCTCTGCCGGCCATGCTGGGGAAGATGGGGGTTGGTCTGTCCTGCCGCGTGCTCCGAGGTCACCGCACCGACCGCACTGAGGGGGGGTCCCAGCCATCCCATCCCCGGCTGCCCTGCCCGTGCCAGCTGCGCTGGGCACCACCACTGCTGCCGGGGTCTCCCACCTGCCTTTTCTCTGCCGGGAGCTGCCGGATCAGCTGCCATGAGCCATGTGGGGCTACCCACGCTCCGGCTCGGTCTCCACGGGAAGATCCCCTCTGGTGATTCCGGCAGCAGACCCTGCCCACACTCTGACCGAGCCTCAGCGGGATATCCTCCCCTGACCACCCCATCCTGCTCTGAGTTACGTCCCCTTGGTAACCACAGCTCCGGCTGTTCAGGGAAACTCTCTCTCTCTACAGGAAGCACCTTATCGAAACACTAGGAGCTCAGTTAAAAGGCAGCCCTCTCCAAATTCTTTCTCAAAACACGGGAGAAAGGCTATAGAAGGTAAAAAAGTGAAAGAGTTAGATGAAGGGATTGGTCTATTTCCGTTCAGAGAGGTTCCCATGGGAGGGATGCGCTGCCCTGCCCCGCGGGAGCCACCAGCGCCCCTGCCGGCCGTGCCCGGAACTGCACCCAAGGGGAAAGCGCCGCAGCCGAAAGGCCGGGACTGGGTCCGGGCTCTGTTTGCTGTCAGTGCCGGAGCTGTTGTTGTTTGTTTGCTTTATTATACACACTAGTAAAGAACTGTTATTCCTATTCCCATATCTTTGCCTGAGAGCCCCTTGATTTCACTATTCTAAAAATTAAGAGGGAGGGGGTTTGCATTCTCCATTCCAAGAGAGGCTTTTTCTGCCTTCCCTGAGCAGACACCTCTCTTGTAAAGCAAGACAAGCACCCACAGGCACTGAGGGGGCTGCAGGAGGGGCAGAAGAAGGCCCTGCAGCACTTGGGCACAAAGGCACAGCAGGTGAATGCAAGAAGGGAGCAGCAAAAAGGCCAAGCTGAAGGCAAAGGCCAGGGCACAGTTCCTACAGCCCCTGAGGGATCAACCCCAGGGCCCAAGGGGGCCCCAGCACCCAGGGCATGGGCTCGGCCACAAGCACCTGGCACAGGCATTGCCCTCCTCGGCAGGGGAGAGCCCACCCAAACAGCCCCTGGCAAGGAATCAGGGCTCCAGCTGCAGGGCACAAGGACACTGCAAGCACAGACAGCAGCACCCCTTGATGGACATGGACGAGCAAGTCCACCCCTTGATGGACATGGATTGGTGGGTCTGTGTCACAGCTCCCATCACACCAGGGACCCTCCACACTGGAGCCCTTGAGAACATTCAGGTGGGTCTGCATTGAGAGGAGGCATTTTTCTGATGGACACAGGGGCCTCTCAATCCACTCTGAATCTTAGACCCTGGGGGGAAAATATATATAAAATATTTTAATGTTTGATTAGGGAATGAGCTGGGAAAGTGGGAAAGATATGAGGGTTTTATTCAACCACTATTAGTAGATCCTGTGGGAGATGGGTTTGAAATAAATGAATTTTTATTTTAACAACATGGGACTTCCTAATTGCCATTGATTGAATAATTAACTGGGAAGTAATTTGATAGGAAGGAATTTGAGAGCTGGATTTTAATATTGTAAAAGGGGATACAGAGGCTAGTTCTGTTCTACCTTTGGTCAAAAGTCTGGCAAGGCCTATGCTGAACTGAACTCAGAAGTGTGAGCAGGCCCAGGAAAATACAGACAATTTGATAGAGAGCCTCTACAAAGTACTTTAAAGCAATCAAACAAGTGATGTCTAAAAGCAACACCCTGTTCAAGGGAGGGAAGGAAGGGCTCACAACCTGGTACTGAGTCCCTGTTTAAGGCAGGGCTTTTGGAGCCAGGGATGTCTGCCTACAACACTCCTATCCTGCCAGTCAACAACGTGGAAGGATGGACACGAGGAAGAAACACAGAATTTCCAAGTGTTAAAATGGAGATTAACTGAGGCGGCTGCCCTGGCCCTTCCAGACAGGGAAAAAGAATTTGAATTATAGGGGGATGTTAAACAGGGTCTTGCCAAAGGAATTCTTGTGCTAAAATGTTTAACCCAGTGGCCAGAGAGTGGCCTCATTGTCTGCAGAATTGTGCAGACACAGCTTTCATGGGAGCTGAGGCCTGAAAACTGATGACAACAGGAGGATCTCCTATAGTTCAAGTCTGGCATCAAGTTAAAGCTTTGACAACCAAAAGAGCCTCTAAATGGATGAGCAGGGCTCGGTTATTACAGTATGAAACTTGTTCAGTGGCACAGGAGGATTTAGAACTGAGGACAGGGCAAGGGTTTAACCCAGCCTCCTGTTGGAACAGCCTGGAGAGGGGCTGGCAAGGAACCCAGGACTGCACTCAAGGGACAGAGCTCCAGAGCCAGGCTGGGAGAGATTGATGGGACATTCCCTGGCCTGAGGGAGAAAATGTGTTTGTGGATGGCTCTGCAAGGGCAGCAGAAGGGAAAAGAGCTACAAGACAGGCTATTATTGAGGAAGGGGAATCAGACAAAGCGCAGGTCACCGCCCATGGTCAGTTCAACCTGCGGAGCTGTGGGTACTTGTAAGAGCCTGGCACTGAAATGCTCTGAGCAGGAAGGCTTCAACATCTTCTGCTGACACCATGGCACCTAACAGAGGGGCAAAAGCAATTGTGAATGCTTCAGCAACCACTGGATCACTTATTAAGGTATTTCTAAAACAAATAATTCCAAGATAAGGGATTGTGGAAACAACAGACTCATAAAGAAGAACTCATATTACTGGAAAGATCCTTCAGGGGGTTATGGCAGCTTTAGGAATACAATAGGACCTCCATAACCCCTGGCACCCCCAGAGCACAGGTCAGGGGAAACAAAGAAACACTTTTGGAAGCTGCTGATAGAAACCAAGATGCCATGGGTACAGCTTCTGGCAAGAAGAACCAGACCCAGGGCAGATACTCAATTATCTCCCTTGGAATTGATGTCTGGAATTCCTTACCCTGGAAATTCTCCACCTAGTGCAGGCGGAGATAAGGGATGTATGTTTCAAGCAGGCTGTGGCCAGAATCCTGTCTCCTGTGAAATCTCTCCCACAGGAAGCTGGGCTGGCACAGAGCCTGCCCTGGGACTTTGCTGTTCCCAACACCCAGCCAGGACATCGGCTCCTGCCTAAGGAGTGCAAAGCAGCACCACTGGTGGCCAAGGGGCCCATGCCAAGTGGCCCTGAGGCCAGAAACAGCCGCCAGCACAGCTGAACACGGGGGGACCCCTCAGCCTGGGCTCAAGGGCTCTGAAGCCCCGGAGATTTGCACTTCCCGCCTGCAGCAGGAGGATGGGAGGCCGCCACTCAGCCTGCCCTGAAGGCAACGCAGCAGCAGCCAGGGCTCCACAGCGCGCCAAGCCCCTGTGCCTGCCCACACATCCTCTGCTGAAACCCTCTGAAATCCTGGCCACCCTCCTCTGGCATCTCCAGCCACTGGGGCCAAGCCTTGCTGCCACTGCTGCAGCTTCAGCGCTGCCTGGGCCTGCACTGCCACAGCTGCTGGGGAACACCACGGCACAATTCCACTCTGGGGCTCACTGACACTGACACCCACAGTGAGCCCCACTCTGGGCTGCCTGGGATTGCATTGCTGGAAATACACCAAGTTTATTTCTTTTAAATCTTATTTCTCTGCTCAGAAAGGTTTCTCTACTCAAAGGTTTGCCTTTGCCTTGGGGAAAGGAATTTTAAAGGTTTTATTTAAGGGGTGTTACACCACTCAACAGAGATGAGTTCAACATCTCAAACGACTGGGAACAGCCCAAAAGATACCCACAGAGATAACGACCAGCAACAAAACATCAACGCCCAGCAGCAAACAGCAACCAACAGCCACCCCAGACACTGCCCCCGGCAGAGCTGGAGACACCTGGTCTGGAAAAGGCTGAGAAGGAAATCCAGGAGTGTGGATCGAATTAACATCAGAGGGGAAGAAATCCGGGTCCAATAGGAAACCAAATACTAAAAACTTACACAACTTGGAAGTAATGAACATTAAACCAGTGGATTTACATTGGTTCAGACTGTAGAAAGTTTAGGGAAAATCTAGTAAAACTCACTGTCATGGAATGATTTTTTCTACCCACCCGGGCTACGTGTGAAAGAAATTTATTTCTGTTGCACATCCTGGACAGAACCAAGTAAAACCTTGACCCTGTCACACTTAAGAGATTCTTAGAGAGTTTTTGTTTTCCCTGCAGTTTCAGTGACAAAATTACAACATGAGAAAAATTATTCATAATATTCCCACTTTATATTGTCAGGTAGGTTAGAGACGGAAGTGTGAGAATCAATTTTTGGTCTGGGTTTTTCCATATTCACATTAATGTTGCATTTTGCAAAATTGAAGAGCTGTAAATGTAATACTTTTAACTCGTAAATAGTTGACACTTTTTTTTAAACAAAAGCAGATTGAGGGGGGGAGGGCACATGTGACTCACCAGATGGCTGCCCTGGAAGAGAAGCTTCATTCCAGGCAGCCTGCAGAGGAGCTTTAGAAATGCAAATGAACACTGCTGGGCAAAGCATGGACAATGTACCTGGGTCTCTTGCCTGGGGCAGGAATTGGGCTGATTCCCCCTGCCCCTCACCCCAAGCTCTGCCTGCTTGCACTGATGGAATTTGCACAGCTCAAGGCACAGCCCAGGCTGAGGATATCTGACCCTGCAACAGAAACGGGTGAAGCTGCAAAGGGAAACAGCAAATGGAGAATGCTGTGAAAACTTTACTAATATAAATGGGGGGCAGTCATCTCTTCTTCCCACTCCTACATGTGCTGTCACTGTCTATGTTATATAGGGTATATTAGAGCACAGATATGTTCTTGCTACCACAAGTTCAGGGAAAACAGTTGGGAATCAAAGTATTTGATGATTTAATTAGGGAAAAGTGGTCAATCGATGCAGTCTTGGCTGAAGGGAGCGCCCAAAAATGGGGAAAAGATGAACGGCCAGCAGAACAAATCCTACAACACCATGGACCAGCCCCTGGGAACTCAAACCAATTAATATCAGGAGCCATAGAACCCATTTCTCATTTCAATGGCATCATTAGATTACAAGCTGTCCTCGGAATAACCAACCAGACAGCTCCAGCTCCTGACCTTCCTGCTGACCAATCCACTGAAATGAGAAATAAAAGACTTCATCATGGGATGGGATCGGATTATCTGTTAGCAGAAAAAGGAGGAGTTTCTGGAATGAGGGAAAACCCTAACTTCAATAAGAATTAAAAATTAAAAGGGAGCGTTATACATTAGAGGGAAATCTTCAGTATCAGGCGTTATCAAGATGTCTGAACCTCTCACGTACCTCAGCCAATGGGGAAGAGAGAAGGGAAATGCAGCTGGGAAACTGGGATAAAAAGGGAGGCTGCGTCCTCCAAAAATTGGAGACACCCCAGGGGAATGCCCCATGGCCTCCCCCTTTATTCGAATAAAGTAAAAGGACTCTTCTGTCTCCTTTTTGGACATAAACTTCTGATGTTTGTGGATTAATTTTCCTGACAAGTGCGTTGTGCCCGTCACCAGTGATTGAATTGTCCCCACCCTTACCCAGACCCTCGAGCCTTTCCTTACGCGCTCTGTTCCCTGCCCAGGGGGAGGAGGACAGTGACAGAGAGGTTTTGGCCTCTCTCCAGCATCCCCTGCTCCGGCCTGGGTCCTGCCAGGGCCGCAGGTGGGTCCCGGCTCCGTCCCGCACTCACCCCAGCTCCCAGCGCCCTCAGGTCCCGGTCACGCCGAGCTCCCGGCGGTTCGGGACAGCAGCAGCGGCTCCATGGCCTCCTGCCCGGGCCGGGGACAGCACCTGGACCGCTCCTCAGCCGCGGCTGCCGGGAAATGCCGGAGCGGGGGAAAGGGAGGCGAGGCCGTGCAGTGTGCAGAGCCCGCCCCTCGCTGCGATTGGCCGATGGTGCCGTCACTCCTCGTTCAGGCCGCTGATTGGTGGGAGCGGGGCCAAGCACGGCCCTTGGTACCGCCCTGAGGTTGCCCCTGGCTCGGCAGCGGCGCCATTATCGGAGCGTCCGTGCGGGCCCGGCGGCAGCGGCCGGAGCGCGGTGAGGAGGCGGCGGAGCTCGGAGGCGGCGGAGCTCGGAGGCGGCGGAGCTCGGAGGCGGCCCCAGCGCAGCCTCCGGGGACGGGGCAGCCACCTCTGTCCCAGCCACAGGAACCGGGCCGAGCCAGCGCTGCTCCGCCAGCGCCTCCTGCCGAGACAGCGGCGGCGGCGGCAAGGAGACCGCGGGCAGCCGCTCCCGCAGCGCCCTCACGCCAGCGGCAACACGGGCCGGACACGGCACAACCAACCCGCCTGAGCCCCCTGCCGCCCCCGAGGCCCGCAGGCGAGCCCCGAGCCCCCGCACAGCCCAGCGCGGCTCCCACCTGCGCTGCGGCCGCCTCCGAGCTCCGCCGCCGCCTCACCGGTGGGTCCCGGTCACCCCCTGGATGATCCCGGTCACTCCCAGTATGGTCCAAATCACTCCCAGTAGGATTCCAGTTGCCCCCGACACGGTCCCAGTGGCTCCCAGTCATGCCCTGTATGGTTCCTTTCACTCTCAGTAATAGCCCAGTGTGGCCCCAGTTACTTCCAGTATGAACCCAGTCACACCTTACACGATGCCATTTGCCCCTGCTGTGGTCCCAGTTGCTCCCAGTATAAGTCCAGTCACCCACAGCACGATCCCAGTAACTCCCAAACACTCCCATTACGAGTCTGGGTTTATCCCAGTCAACTCCAGTATGATCCCACTAACTTCCAGACTCTCCCAGTACTATGCCAGTCACTCCAAGTGTCACCCCATCAGTCCCAGTATGACCCCAGTATGAACCCAGCATGGGCCAGCTGCTCCCAGTATGATTCCAGTTGCACCCTGCATTATTCCGGTTTCTCCTCTTCACCCCTACTACAGATCTGATCACTCCCAGTATGATTCCAGCCAGTCCCAGGATGATCCAAACCACTCCCAGTCCCTCCCAGTATATCTCAATTGTCCCCTGCATGTTCCCAGTTGCTCCCAGTTGCCCTCAGTGGGGTCCCAGTATATCCCATTATGATCCCTGGTGCCCCAGTTCTGCTCCCAGTGGGTTCTTTTCCCAGTCTGTCCCAGTGCCTCCCCAGCAGCTGCTGCCGTTTCCCAGATCCTGCCCCCCTCCCTGCCCCCCCCCATTCCCAGGCACTGGGACCCCCCTGCACCCCCTTATCCTGCACCAACAGGCCCTGCACCCCCTTATCCTGCACCAATCCCCCTGCACCCCCTTTCCCGGGTATCCTCCTCTCCCAGCCCTGGATCCCCTGTTTCTGTGACCCTGGGACCCCTGGCCCCCATTCCCGGCCAGCCCGGGGCACCTCAGCCCCAGCCTCCCTTTGCTGGGAAACCCTGCCTGGGCACGGGGCTCTGCGGCCGCTCTGGGATTTATGATCTCCCAAAGGAAAGGGAGAGAACAGCAGCGAGAGAGAGAGAAACGAAGATTGGGAATCAGGGATCGGGGTCCCAGCGCCCAGCCCTGCTCCGCCGGGGGTGGGACCCGCACCCGCAGGAAAAATTGGCTCCGCTGCTCCCGGTGCTTGCCCGGCTTTGGGCCGAGCCCAGCGGGGTCCGGGCAGAGTTTGAGCGCAGGGCCGGGAGTTCCTAAAGAGATCCTTGGAGTTTTTGTTTTCCCTGCAGTTCAGTGATCCCCATTACAACATGAGCTGGGGCAGAATATTCCCACTTCATTGCCCAGGAGGTTTGGGACAAGTGTGAGAATCAACCCGGTCTGGGACCCCCCATGTTCGCCTTTATGTTGCATTTCCCAAATCTGAAGGGACCCCCTGAACCCCCGTAATACTTTGAACTACCCGTGAAATAGTTAGGACCTTTTTCTTAAAAAGCAGATTCTGGGGGTCATGTGACCCACCAGATGGCCTCCCAGGGTCCTGCCCCTGATTCAGGCAGCCTGGAGAGGGGAAATGCAAATGAACACTGTCCCATTTCTCATTTCAATGCCATCATGGGGATAACAAGCTGTCCTCAAAATAACCCCAAGCAGACAGCTCCAGCTCCCTGACCTTCCTGCTGACCAATCCACTGAAATGAGGAACACAACATTTCACCATGGGATGGGACCAGATCATCTGTTAGCCTGAAAAAGAAGGATTTTGTGGAAAATTCAATGACTCAAACTGGTCTTGCCAAAAGAGATGACAAAGGAAAAGTGGTGAAACAGATACCAAAAGAAACAAGAAAGCAGCTCATGTACCAGTCCAAACATGGAAAGGACAGGAATGGGACCGGTTTTGTGGCTCCCTGGCAGACCATGGGTTAAACGAATGCTCTTTCTCCTCTGATGTGCTACAGCAACTCTCATCTTTTACCATGCTCCACACCTTGAGTGCAGCTCATTCAGCAGCTGAGCGAGGGATGCAGGTGGCAGCCAGGCCTCCTGATCCAGAAACGGTTACAGTGATAGGGAATGAGGGCACTGAGAATAATCCCAAATCCAAAGAGGACTCGGGAAGAAAAAACAGAGTCAATGAATGAATCTGCTTGAAGACAGGGTCAGGGGCTTGTATATAAGGAAGTAACAGGAGAAAGCATCAGTTTCAGAAAATGTTAGAAATTGACACGGACTGCTGCTCAACGTTCCCCTAGATTCCTGAACTTCCAGAAGAGTAAAGACTTAACAGAACCATGAATATCGGCTGTTCTACAAAAGTGGGGGTGCACATTAACATTAACCTGTGAGCCTGTGGGGGATCCCCACTGGAGCAGCCCGTTCCCAAGGGACCGTGTCCCGTGGGAGGGACCCCAGGCTGGAGCAGGACGAGGATTCCTGTCCCTGAGGGGAGGCTGTGACATGACCGGGCTGTGACCCCCATTCTCTGCGCCTCTGGCAGGGGAGAAGGGAGGGAATGCAGGATGGAGTTAAGCCCGGGAAGGAGAGAGAAGTGGGGGGAGGATATTTTCGTAGGAATTATTTCAGTTCTCATTCTCTTGCCCTGTTGCAGACATCTTTTGTGAAAAATCCTTCCTTTAGGATTTTTCCCTCCTGAGAAACGGAGAGGCCTCAGAGAGAAGATGTAAACAATTGTTATCTGCTGCTGTGGAATGCAACAGGTGCATCTGTGATTGGCCCATCTCTGATGTTTATAGTTGGTGGCCAATCAAGGACTTCAGCTGTCCCGGACAGAGCCCAGGATAGCTGCTTTGTTATCATTCTTTCTATTCTATTCTATTCTATTCTTAGCTAATCTTCTGAGAACTTCTTCTTTCTATCTCTTTGTAGTATAGTCTAACTGTAACATATACATAATATAATAAATCAAGTCTTCTAATTATAGAGTCAAGATTCTCATCTCCTCTTCATCCTCAAAACCCTACTTCCCTAAGAGACAATATTGCCCTGCTATGTTTGATAATAAATTCAATTATTTTCCCCAAGTCAAGTGTGAGAGAAATGATGGATTTTGTCCTTACAAACAGGCTGTGGGTCTGCTGGTAGATCAAATCAGCACTGAGAGATAGAAGAAACAATGGGAAAGATTCCACTGATTGATGAATGGGAAAAGATATTTGCTTTTACAAACAAACTTTAGGTTTGCTGATAAATGAAATTGAACATTGAAAGATGAAAGAAATGAGGGTTTCCCAATATCAGAAAACCCTAAATTCCATACGAATTAAAAGGAGGATTATACATTAGAGGGAAATCTTCAGTATCGGGCATTATCAAGAAGTCTGAACCTCTCACGTACCTCAGCCAATGGGGAAAGACAGAAGGGAAATGTGGCTGGGAAACTGGGATAAAAAGGGAGGGTGCGTCCTCCAAAAATTGGAGAGATCCCAGGGGAATGCCCCATGGCCTCCCCCTTTATTCGAATAAAGTAAAAGGACTCTTCTGTCTCCTTTTTGGACATAAACCTGTGAGGTTTGTGGGTTAATTTTCCTGACAAGTGCGTTGTGCCCGTCACCAGTGATTGAATTGTCCCCACCCTTACCCAGACCCTCGAGCCTTTCCTTACGCGCTCTGTTCCCTGCCCAGGGGGAGGAGGACAGTGACAGAGAGGTTTTGGCCTCTCTCCAGCATCCCCTGCTCCGGCCTGGGTCCTGCCAGGGCCGCAGGTGGGTCCCGGCTCCGTCCCGCACTCACCCCAGCTCCCAGCGCCCTCAGGTCCCGGTCATGCCGAGCTCCCGGCGGTTCGGGGCAGCAGCAGCGGCCTTGGCCCCCCTGCCCGGGCCGGGGACAGCACCTGGACCTGCTCCTCAGCCGCGGCTGCCGGGAAATGCCGGAGTGCGGGGAAAGGGAGGCGAGGCCGTGCCGCGTGCAGAGCCCGCCCCTGGCTCAGAGCCCGCCCCCGCTGCGATTGGTCGATTCTGCCGTCACCCTCGTTCAGGCCGCTGATTGGTGGGAGCGGGGCCAAGCACCACCCCCGGTGCCGCCCTGAGGGCGGCCCTGGCTCGGCAGCGGCGCCATTACCGGAGTGTCCATGCGGGCCCGGGAGCGGCGGCAGCGGCCGGAGCGCGGTGAGGAGGCGGCGGAGCTCGGAGGCGGCCCCAGCGCAGCCTCCGGGCACGGGGCAGCCACCTCTGTCCCAGCCACAGGAACCGGGCCGAGCCAGCGCTGCTCCGGCAGCGCCTCCTGCCGAGACAGCAGCGGCGGCGGCAAGGAGACCGCGGGCAGCCGCTCCCGCAGCGCCCTCACGCCAGCGGCAACACGGGCCGGACACGGCACAACCAACCCGCCTGAGCCCCCTGCCGCCCCCGAGGCCCGCAGCGAGCCCCGAGCCCCCGCACAACCCAGCGCGGCTCCCACCTGCGCTGCGGCCGCCTCCGAGCTCCGCCGCCGCCTCACCGGTGAGTCCCGGTCACCCCCTGGATGATCCCGGTCACTCCCAGTATGGTCCAAATCACTCCCAGTAGGATTCCAGTTGCCCCCAACACGGTCCCTGTGGCTCGCAGTCATGCCCTGTATGGTTCCTTTCACTCTCAGTCCCTCTCAGTAAGAGCCCAGTGTGGCCTCAGTCACTTCCAGTATGAACCCAGTCAAACCTTACACGATGCCATTTGTCCCTGCTGTGATCCCAGTTGCTCCTAGTAAAAGTAGTCACCTCCAATATGTTTCCAGTTACTATCAGTCCTAGTATGATCCCAGTATGGGCCAGCTGCTCCCAGTATGATCCCAGCTGCTCCCAGC
This sequence comes from Emberiza elegans, assembly GCA_024865655.1. Taxonomy (NCBI): domain Eukaryota; kingdom Metazoa; phylum Chordata; class Aves; order Passeriformes; family Fringillidae; genus Emberiza; species Emberiza elegans. The sequence continues at coordinate 257,489 of JALJVW010000077.1, read as the reverse complement.
ATAATTTTCGGTTTCTCCTCTTCACCCCCACTACAGATCTGATCACTCCCATTATGATTCCAGTCAGTCCCAGCATGATCCAAAACACTCCCACTCTCTCCCAGTATATCTCAATTGTCCCCTGCATGTTCCCAGTTGCTCCCAGTTGCCCTCAGTGGGGTCCCAGTATATCCCATTATGATCCCTGGTGCCCCAGTTCTGCTCCCAGTGGGTTCTTTTCCCAGTCTGTCCCAGTGCCTCCCCAGCAGCTGCTGCCGTTTCCCAGATCCTGCCCCCCCTCCCCGTCCCCCCCATTCCCAGGCACTGGGACCCCCCTGCACCCCCTTATCCTGCACCAACAGGCCCTGCACCCCCTTATCCTGCACCAACACCCCTGCCCGGAGATCCCCCTTTCCCGGGTATCCTCCTCTCCCAGCCCCTGGATCCCCCGGAACCCTGTTTGGGTGACCCAGGGACCCCCTGGCCCCCATTCCCGGCCAGCCAGGGGGCACCTCAGCCCCAGCCTCCCTTTGACCCTGGGAAACCCTGGCCTGGGATCACGGGGCTCCTGCAGGCAGGTGCCCTGGGATTTATGATCTCCCAAAGGAAAGGGAGAGAACAGCAGCGGAGAGAGAGAGAGAAGGTGTTACATTTCCTGGGCACCAGGAACCCCCTAACATGGGAACCCCGGGCAGGAAACCAACCCCCAACCCCATTTTGGGTCCTGTGACAGGGGGACCCCTCAATCCCTTCCCCCAACACTGGGGGACCCCATTTTTTACCCCTTATCTGGCACCGGGACCCCCCCTGACCCTCCTTATCTGGCATCGGGACCCCCTGAATTCCCCAGCTGGGCAGGGACCCCTTGAACCCCCATTCCTGATCGGCCATTTCCATGAGTGCCACCCCTGACCCCTGTACCCCCTTCGGCAGCACTGGGACCCCCCTGTACCCCCCATATTTCACCAGGATCACCCCCTGGATTCGCCCCAGGAACCCCATTTCGACAGGGCACCTAAACCCCCTCGAACCCGGAATTCCGGTAAGGAAATTCCCCTGAACCTGAATTCCTTGGCACGGAAATCCCCTGAACCCCAATTTTTGGGCACTTGGACCCCCCTGCACCCCCTGCAGTGCTCTGGGATCCCCTGCATCCCCATTCCCGGCCATCCCACCCTTCCCAGACCCCAGACTCACCCTTTCCTCGGCTTTTGGACTCCCAGATCTCCCAAATTTCTGCATCTCCCCATTCTCCATTCCCGGCGCTTCCTGGAAGGGGTTCCAGGGGTCCCTGGGGGGTCCCTCAGGGGATCCAGATGAATTCTCTGAATTCCCCCGAGGATCCTTCCCCGTCTCCCAGATGAACCCGGGATCCTGGAATCCCAGCCCCCCTTTCCGTGACCCAGGGACCCCTCCCCCATTCTTCTCCCTGTCCTTTCCTGTCTCCCGGGGGACCCTGACCCCTTTGGGGTCCCAGGGATCCGATCCCCCATCCCGCCCTCCAGTCCCTTCCTTGAACCTTGGACCCTTCCCGGCTTTCCTTGTTCCCTTCCCGGCCCTCGGACGTCCCCAGACCCCCCTATCTCTGCGTCCCCCCAGTTCTGCACCCCCTGCGCGTCCTGCGGGGGGGTCCGGGCAGGTCCCGTGGGGGATTCACGGGAATTCCCAGCGTTTCCTCTGTCCCCTCCCCCTCCCCGCGCTGCCCCGGTCACTTTGGCGTCTCCCAAGCTGCGGCACCGGGATCCGCCCGGGCACCGGGGAGTGCCCCGGCACCGGGACCCCCCTGACCCGCAATTCCCGGGCACGGGGACGCCCCAACTTCCATTTCCGGGCGAACCCCCCTTCCAGGGCACAGAGACCCCCTTGAACGTTCATTTTGGGGCACCGGGACCCCCCTGTGCCCCCTTCCCCAGCCCCGATAACCCCTGCATACCCTTATCTGGAGCCTGGAACCCCCTCAACCCCCATGCCCAGGCACAGAAACGCCCTGAACCCCGATTTCTGGGCACCAGGACCCCACTGCATATCCTTATCTGGCACCGGGACCCCTCTGAACCTCAATTTTTGGGCATTGAAACCCCCCTGAACCTCAGTTTTTAGGCACCAGGACCCCTTGAATCCCAGAAACCGGGAAGGGAATCCCCCTGAACCCCATTTCCTGGGAACCAGGATCCCAGTGCATCCCGTTATCCGGCACAGGGACTCCCCCTGCACCCCCTGCTGCAGCAGGACCCCACTGCATCTTCTTATTCAACACCAGGACCCCCCGAACACCCATTTCACTGCACCAGGACCCCCGTGCACCCCCATATCCAGGACTGGAACCCTCCCAAACCCTCCATTCCCGGGCACAGGGACTCCCCCTGAACCCTCTTATCCAGCACGGGGATCCCCCCGCACCCCCATTCTCCAGCCCCAATGCCCCCCCGCTCCCCCTTTCCCAGCCCTCCCCCTCTCAGACACCCCAGCCCCCGCTTTTCCTTGACCCCGGCACCCCTGGACCCCCACTCCTGCCTTCCCTGCCCCCACCCACCCCCTTCCTCAACCCCGGGGGCCCGTGCACCCCCTTCCTGGGCACAGGGACCCCCTGCACCCCCCGTTGCCCTCACCCCCCCTTCCCTTGGCCTCGGACCCCCTGACCCTCCGTTCCTGGGTATGGAGACCCCCCCTGCACCCCCTAATCCAGGACTGGGACCCCATCCTGGACCCCTTCACGTGTTCTGGGACCCCCCCGCACCCCTCCCCGCCCATCTCGCCCTTCCCAGACCCCAGACCCGCCCTTTTCCTTCACCTTTGCACCCCCGGATCTCCCAAATTTCCGGGTCCCCCCAGTTGTCCACTCCCGGCGCTTCCTTAAGGGGGTCCCAGGGGGTCCCAGGTGCTTCTCAGAGGGCTCCAGGGCGGTCGCAGCGGGGATCCTGAGGGATTCTGTGGAATTCCCCCGTCCCCTCCCCCGTCCCCGCCCTCCTCTGTCCCTTTCGCTTCCGCGTCCCAACCTGCGAGACCGAGATCAGCCCGGCGACCGGTGACGTCACTGACAGATCGGGCTGCCATTGGCGGACAGGAAATTGCGGCGCCAATAGCGAGGCCGGAGGCGGCTCTGGGGGCGGGGCCATGTCTGGGGCGGGGCCGCAGCGGAGCAGCGCCATGGCTGCAGCGCTGGGTCTGGGGCTGCTCTGGTGGCTCCTGGGGGACCCGGGGGGCGCGACCAAAGGTGAGTGGGAACCCCGAAACCGGGAATCCCATGAATCGCAATTCCTGGGCACCGGTAACCCCCTGAACTTCCATTTCCGGGAATCGGAACCTCTCTAAAACTCCATTCTCGGGCAGGGGAACTCCCCTGAACCCGCATTTTGGGTCCTGTGGCCCCTCCTCCATCCTTTCCCTAGCATTGGGACCCCTCTGAACCCCCGTTCCTGGGTACGGGGACCCCCGTGAACGTTTTCATGGGAGTGGGACTCCCCCCTGCACCCTCTTATCTGGCACCGGGGCCCACCGGATCTCCCATTCCTGGGGTTTGCGATCCTTTTGAATCCCGAATCTCGGCACTGGAACCCCCCTGAACCCCCATTCCTGGGCACTGGGACTCCCCTGAATCTCCATTTCTGGGCACGGGACCCCCCTGCACCCCCTAATCCGGGACTGGGATACCCCCACACCCCCGTCAGTGCGCTGGGACCCTTCTGCTCCCCCTTTTCGGGCATCTCACTTTTCCCAGACCCCAGACCCTCCCTTTTCTTTGATCTTTGGACCTCCCAGATCTCCCAGCTTTCCGTGTCCCCCCCGTTTTCCACTCCCGCCGCTTCCCGAAACGGGGTCCCGAAGGGTCCCAGGGGTCTCAGGGGGGTGTTAACGGGGATCCAGATGAGCTCCCTGGAATTCCCTCTTTCCCTCCGTCCCCTCCCCCCGTGTTCTCTCTGTCTCTTTCTCTTTTCCGTCTCCCAAGCTGCGTCCCAGGGATCTGCCCGCCTCTCCCAGTCCCAGAGCCCCCTTCCCATGACCCAGGGGCCCCTGCACCCCCATTCCTGCCTTTCCCAGCTCCCAGACCCCACTTCCCTCTGCTTGTCCTGCAGGGGGTCCAGGACGGTCCCAGGAGGGATTCTGGGCCCCAGGAACCCCCTGAACTTTCAGTTCTGGGCACAGGGACCTCCCTGCACTCCCTTATCCAGTACCAATTCTCCCTGCACCCCCTTACCCATCCATCCTTCCTTCCCCGGTCCCCAGACCCCTCTTTTCCTTGTCTCTGAGACCACCTGGACCCCATTCCTGCTTTTCTCAGCTCCCAGCCCCCTCTTTCCTCTGTTTCAAGGGCCCCCAGCCTCCCATTCCAAGGTCCTCCCACCTTGTGACCCCTTTCCTGGGCACAGGGATCCCCTGGAAATCCCATCCCTCCTCTCCCAGTCCCTGCACCTCCTCTCCCCTTCCATAACCCTGGTACCCCCTGAGCCCCCATTCCTGGACACCAGGAGCCCCTGCAGGCCCTTTCCTGTCCGTCCCACCTCTCCCACTCTGCACACGCTTTCCTTGGCCCCAGGATCCCCAAACCCCTTCCCAGCTCTCCCAGTTCCCCTTTCATTAATCCATAACCCCCTCAATCTCCCCAAATCTCTGTGTCCCCCCAGTTCTCCACTCCCTGCGTTACCTGCACGTGGCGGTGTCAGAGCCCAGCCCGGGGATCCCCCAGTACATGTCCATTGGATTAGTGGATGGGATCCCCTTTGTGCGCTACGACAGCGAGCGGGGCCGGGCGGAGCCACTGACACAGTGGATGAAGAATTCAGCCGATCATGACTATTGGGAGAGGGAGACCTACATCAATGAGGGGAACCAGGACGCGGCTACCAGGAACCTGGAGACACGGCAGGAGCGCTACAACCAGAGCAGGGGTGAGTGGGGGGATCTGTGGGGCTGGGATGGGATCTATAGGTCTCAAATGTGGATTCACAGGACTCCAAGTGGCTGAAAATGGGGATCCATTAGGCTGGGATGGGATATCTTGTGATCCGCCAGTTGGGATATGGATCCATGGGTCTGGGATGGGGTCTTTGGGCTTGGGTTGGGATCCATGGGGCTGGAATGGGAACTGCAGGGTTGGGATGAGGATCCATGGGGCTGGGATTGGATCTGTGGGGCTGGGATTGGATCTGTGGGACTGGAATGGGAACTGTAGGGCTGGGATGAGGATCCATAGGGTTGGGATAGGATCTATAGGTCTCAGACATGGATTCACAGGGCTCCAAGGGGCTGAAAATGGAGATCCATTAGACTGAGATGGGATATTTTGTGATCCGCCAGTTGGGATATGGATCCATGGGGCTGGGATTAGATCCATGGGGCTGGGATGGGAACTGGGGGGCTGGAATGGGATCTGTGGGGCTGGAATGGGATCCGTGGGGCTGGGATGGGATCTGTAAGTCTGAGATGTACATTCACAGGGCTCCAAGGGGCTGAAACAGGGATCCATTAGGCTGGGATGGGATATCTTGTGATCCATGGGGCTGGGATTGGATCCATAGGGCTGGGATGGGATCTGTTGGGTTGGGATTCATGGGGTTGGGATGTAGATCCATGGGGCTCCAAGGAGCTGGAATGAGGTTCTGTGGGTCTCCATCAGACTCTGAGGCTCCATAGAGCTGGAATGGGGCTCTGTGGGGCTGGGACACAATTCCACGGGTCTCTGTGGGTACAATTACCCCAGGTCTCCACACCGTACAGTGGCTTTCTGGCTGTGACCTCCTGTCCGATGGGAGCGTCCGTGGATCCTACCAGGATGGCTACGACGGGCGGGATTTCATCTCCTTTGACCTGGGATCTGGGAGATTCATGCCAGCCACCAGCGCTGCTGAGATCACCAGGAGGCGCTGGGAACGGGATGGGACCGTGGCTGAGGCTAGGACGAATTACCTGAAGCACGAATGCCCGGAATGGCTCCGGACATACGTTGGATACGGGCAGAAGGAGCTGGAGCGCAAAGGTGGGAACAGAATTCCTGTGGGGATTTGGGAATGGAGGACTTGGGAACACAGTAATTCCTGTGGGAATTCCACAGGTAGATCTCACCTCCATTCCAATCGTGTGGAATTCCATGGTCAGATCTCAGTCTCATCCCATTTCAGTGGGAATTCCATAAGTAGATCTCACCCCAATCCCATTCCCATGAAATTCCATGGATGTCCCTCACCATTATCCCATTCTAGAGCCCCCTGATGTCCACGTGTCTGGAAAAGAGGAACACGGGACGCTGATCCTGTCCTGCCACGCGTACGGATTCTACCCTAACACCATCGCAGTCAACTGGATGAAGGAGGGTGAAATCTTGGATCAGGAGACGGAGTGGGGTGGGATCGTTCCCAACAGCGACGGCACCTTCCACACCTGGGCCAGGATCGAGGCGCTGCCGGAGGAGCGGGAGCAGTACCGGTGCAGGGTGGAGCATCCCGGAATGCCGGAGCCCGGGATCTTCGCTTGGGGTGAGGCTGGGAATGTGGGAATTGGGAATTTGGAATTCCCAAATGGGGATTCCCCTCCTCACTATCCTGCGTTTCCCAGAGCCGACATCTGGCAGGAATCTCACCGTGGTGGTCGCTGTGTCCATCATCGCTGCCATCCTCATCCTCATCTTCATCGGATTCGGTGTCTGGAAGCTCCAATCCGGTAACACACGGGATGGGGGTCGGGAAGGGACACGGATCCACCCGGCACCGTTCTGGGAATCCTGTGCCACCGACACTCATCCCACTTTGTTTCCACAGGGAGGAAGGACAGGAATGGATACAACCCAGCAGCCGGTGAGTTCCAATCGTGGATCCAGCTCTGGATCCCCTTTTTGCGGATCCCAGGATGGATCCTGGGGTTAATCCTAGTGTGTGATCCATGCTGGAATCTCATGGATCTTCTCTTTCTGCAGGAAAAGACACGGGAACCAACGGCTTGAGCACAGGTGGAGAGCAGGATCAGGGTGGGATTCCCAGGGGGATCGGGGCAGGATGGAGGGACTGGGATCGGGGAGGGATTTTCGGATCATCAGGGGTCCATCCAGAGCAGGATCAGGGGAATTGTAGAGTGGGATTGGGGCTGGATTCTGGAGTGGGATCAGGAGGGATGGATGGAGCAGGATTGGTGTGGGAGGGATGGAGTGGGATCAGGGCTGGATTCCAGACAAGAATCAGGTGGGATGGAATGGAGCTGGATCAGGTTGGGATTCCAGAGAAGAATTGGGGCAGGATGGATGGAGCGGAATGGGGTGGGATGGATGGAGCAGGGTTGGGGCAGAGTGGATGGAGTGGGATCAGGTGGGATGGATGGAGCGGGATTGGGGTGGGATCATGTGGGATTCTGGAGCAGCTCCTGCTCTCCATGGACTCCAGCCAAGTCCATCCTGTGGAATGGGGACAGGGTGACACCATGACCCTCTCTCATCTCGGCAGGAATCACTGCCTGAGCGATCCACAGAGCTGGATCTGGCCTCTTCCCTCTTCCCAGGAAAGCTGAGAGCTGCCAGCAGAGCTCATCCTGCTGCTCCCACCCACCCCACAGCTCTTGCTAACAGATCCATTTCCCATTTTCCAATGTTTCAAAGGCAAGAACCACAAATATTCATGATGCTTCTCTTCTGGTGTGAAATTATCCTGCTTTGGGCAATAAATCCTGCTTTGGGCAATAAATCCTGCTTGGGGCAATGTGGGAATCTATTAAATCTATAAAAATGTTTTGGGAAAGCTGCAAAAGGCAGGCCTCAAAGACAGCAGAACTGTGCTTAGAGCTAAGCAGTAGCCATGAGATAGGTCAGCAGAAAAATTATGTAAAAAGTAGAAAAGTAAGGACAAATAGAACAATGGTCTGTGTATTAATGCTTGTCTAGAATAGGTCCCTAAGCTACAGAAAAGTATATCTAGTAAGATATTAGGAAGTTCTAAGCTTAATAATGGAGGTCTGTGCAATGTGTTTTAAGGCTTACAAGTAGGTATTGTATTCAAAATAAGCAAGAATTGTTTTAACCGAAGTTATGTGTGCTTATAGTGGTTGGATAGAACTACTGTCAATATGATTTTGCTTTGTGTGATTGGTCAAAAAACTTATAAAGTAAGTTATAACATTAAGTTCTTGTTCTGCTGCCTGGGATGTGAGCTGATGGCATCTTCCCATTGTCATAACCATGTAATGAGACTGATGCTGGAAAATAAAACAGCTCAAGGCAGTTCCTCAGCAGTCCCGTCCCATTTGTGATTTGTACATAACCCCTGGCCAGCGATAGTAGAAACCATAGCATATATTTGTCCATTAAAGTTTGGGTCAATAACACCAGGGTTCATGAGGATACCTTGCATTGTAGCACTAGACCTTCTAATCAATAGTGCACTTAATCCTTTCCCGATAGGTCCTCAAGCTTCAAGAGGAATCTTGGGGACCTTGAAGTTGCATATGGTTACTGTGTTAGATGTGAATACATCCATTCCAGCTGCTCCTCGAGTCCTTCCAGTGTGCTGGTCACATGAGCCTGCACAGGAGGGTGAAGAAATGCTTTTGTCTTCATGCATCCCCTCCTCGTGCTGACTGTTTTGCTTCCCTGGTCCTTGAGAGGACTTGTCCCTGTTAAGATGGGTTTACAGGAACAATTCGCTTTCAGATGGCCTTGCTGTTTATATTTACAATAATGAGGTGACACTCTTACAGCAGCCGCTGTTGAGTTGCCTAGTAAGGTCACATAGTGGGAATGAGAACCTACTTTAGCACAGGCATTTATTAATTAATTTAATGATGGATTTTCATTGGGTAATGGTTCTATGATTTTTTGCAGTCTTTGTTGGTGTTATCTTTTGCTAACTGTAAAATTAGGTGATTTCGGATCGCTACATTAACAATTTGTTTCTGCATTGCATTTTGTAATCTCTCTAACTGCAGATATGGTTCATTAACTCCCTGCTTAATCTTTGAACATGTTTGGGCTGGATTTGCCATATTTGCTACCTTAAATAAAGCTTGTGTACCTAGTTCTTGGACCTGTGCTAGCACCAGTGGGTGCAGCCTAGTCTGGAGTTGTGGATCACCCACTGGTGGCAGCTCCAGGAGCTGAGACTCCTGCCTCATAACGTGGAGCTTAATTTGGGAAAATCTAGATTTTTTAATTGCTGTTTTTCTGCGCTGCTTTTCCATGCAGATTCAACCACCATATATTGGATTGTTGAAAACATTAATTTAGCAAGCTGCTTTATATCAAATGGAGTTACCTCCTCTGTTGTTAAGAAATGTACCATACTAGCAACAGCAGGTGAACCTAAACCGTGTTTGGTAACAAGCTGGCACAGCTTGGAAAGAACTGGCCACTGGAAAGGGGTGTACTTATCTAGAGCAGTTCTACTGCCTCTTACCACAGGGAAAACTCTAATGTCCCGTCCTCTGGCTCCCATCCCCCAGACATTGGCACATTAGTGAGTTCTGCCCCTTCAAAGTCCCTGTCTGCAATAGCGACTTGTTTTATCTTCTGCAAAACAGACACTGGATCAAACAATGTTTGTGGCAGTAAGGCAAGGGCGGTGTTATCACGGTGTCCCACAGAGGGATGGCTGTTCTGGGTCTCTTTGCCGGTGTCCCTTGCTGGCATACATTCAAGGGCCAGCTCCAGCTCTGGTGAACTCTTGGCAGCGGCAATTTGTGGATACCTGGACTCTCTGCTGCTTCCAGGCATGATGTTTGGCTGGGACTAAGTTCTGGGAGGAAGCAGTACTGGCGTGCTCAGGGTCTTTGCAGGCGTTGTTGGAACTGTGAAGTTCTCCATTGCCATGGGAACTGTGCGATCAGCACAACTAAGTGCTGTCTCAGAACACCCGCTTGTGACAGCCACAGAGCTTGGCTCCGCCACAGGCAGGGCTTGGTGGCAGTTCCGCACCTGGCAGCAGGCTTGGGCAGCTCTGTAGCAGCCAGGAATATTTCTGCAGCCAGGTGCCCCCCAACAGGGGCCAGGCGCTGTCGTGCCGGGGCCAGGCACAGTCTCGCTGCGGCTAGTTACAGATGTAGGGGTGTTTTCAAGCACGGCAAAGCACAGAGAGGTAGCTTTGCTGCAGGCAGAGACACATACAGGGATTTCAACCAGTGCTTCATGGCATACAGGATCTGGAATCTCGCAGGGGCCGGGTGCCGCTTCTGTTATCTCAGCCAGGGTGGCAGGGCACGGTGGAGCAATAGCAACCCCTGCTTTGTGGCCATGCACCGTCCCACAGATGCGAGGCATCTTGCAGCAATGGTGGTTGGGTGCCTTGCAGTAGCTACAGCAGTGATGCACCTTCCTGTCGCTACCAAGCACCACTTCTGGGGTCTCAGCTGGGTCAGCAGGGCACAGCGGCGCGGCAGAGCACCTGTTCAATGCAGCTCTGCATCTCTCTGCCCTCTGAATCGATGGCAGCGTGCTCTGGTGACAATTCATGCTGCTCTTGGGTGGTTATGGGGGTTTCTGCCAGCACAGCAGAACTAGGGGCATTAGCACAGAGCAGGAAAGTGGCCAGTTGTTTCAGAGGTCTTGACAGCCGTGGCAGGGCACAGAGTGGCTGTAGAGTGCCCATTTAACACAGCAGGGTCGCTTGGGGCGGTTTCGCTGATGGCCCCAGGGATGGGGCGATCCGCTGACAGATCCTGGTCCCGGAGGGTGTCAGGGCGCTCCCCGGGTAGGTCACCCTCACTTGGGGAGGCTCCAAAGCTCCATCCGTAGACCTCCTGGCACGTTGTACTTTCTGTACCCATCCTTTTCCTTCTCACACCCGGCACAGCGTCTGCCTGCCCGCCGCCTCCCTTGGTACCCTGCTTTCACCGTTCTCCTCGGCAGATGGTACCAGTTGTGATCCCTCTGCCATTCTCACCGCCCACTTGCTCTGCAACATTTTTATCATGTTCATTATGAGTCTCCATGGTTTAATAACATAAATGGCAGAGTCATCTCCTGTGGAGGCAGCTGTAAGGATATGTCGGCCAGCCTGCTCCCAAGTTTTTAAATCTATGGCAGCCTATTCTAATACATCCAGTTTGTGGCTCTCACGCCAGGTTATGAAGGCTAATAAAGCCCATTCCTCATATTTTTCAAATCTTTTCTTTAAAGTGGGAATCCGTACCTTCAGGAGGGAGTCCTCTGGTGTTGAA
>JALJVW010000077.1:212142-239282 GCA_024865655.1 Emberiza elegans | reverse complement strand
CCTGGTTTCAGGACAACCCCACTACCAATGCCGTCCTGCCAGGGATGAACTGGGGGGGATCTCCTTCCCCTTTCCTCTGGCATAGAGGCAAATCCCATCCTGTCCTTGTCCACAGCTCCTTCCCCTTCTCATTCTGTCCTTCTTCCTTCCTCATTCCTTCCTGTCCTTTTCTTTCCTTTCTTTACCCCAGGCACTGAGCTGCAGACGGAGACTAGGGAAAGAAAATCCCTGCTGCAGAACCTCATGGAAGAGGCCGTTTTTAGCAGCTCCGTGGCATGGGAATCCAATGGGGAGGATAAGCCCAGAGATCCCACACAAGGAGGGGTTGCAAACCCAGCCCTGGGAGCTGTGAGGAGGAAAGATAGCCCCTGTGTCCGGAAGGCAGCCGGAGATTCATTCACTGAGAACTCAGAGGTGGTGGAGACAACTCGTGGCTGGCAGAAACCCCACAAGTGCTTGGAATGTGGGAAGGTCTTCAGCTAGAGTTCTGGAGCTCAGATGTGATCTGGCTCCAGGTGATCCACATAGGGAAACGGCCCTACAAGTGTTGGGAGTGTGGGAAGGGCTTTGGGTGGAGCTCCAACTCATCAATCACTGCAAGATCCACACTGGGGAGAGGCCCTATGAGTGTCCTGAGTGTAGAAAGTGGTTTCTGATCAGCTGAAATCTCATCGTAATGAGTCAAGGGGTCAGCTGGAAATATATTTATGAATATTGAAAACTGTGGATGAGCCCAGGGGCCAGCTGGGAATATAATTGAGATAGTAGAAGATTACATATTTTAGTTAAGATTTTAAAATTAGTTAAGAAGCTAAGTTAACTAGCAAAAATCACATACCTTAGTTAAAGAGTAACAAATACATTAGAAAAGTAAAGGTAGGAGTGACAGGGATAGATGTAGCAATTGTGAAGGAGCAAAGACCCCATAGAAATAGCATGCCTAAAGAATAATCAAACAGTTTGGAGCGGCTTGGACCATGACCAGCACATCAAAAAGTCCTGCAAACTGGCCATGGGTGAAGAGTTTACCATGAGGAAGACAGCTTTCTTCTTCCCAGACGCCCACTCCCTTAATTCAAAATCCCACGGACCCAATTAAGGGAGTGCAATTGCGCAGCCGCATTAGGTATTCCGGTGATTATAATACAAAGTGGGCAGGTAATGATTATGTATTATGCCTCCTTAGAAACTGCTTGGATATGTAAAACCTTTTCTGTATATATAGAGAGCAGGAGTCTGCAACTCCTTGCACATGCATTTGGACATGATTCCTCATGTGTCCAGCACTGCAATAAAATACCCTCCTTTTAAACTTTAATTAGTTGAAGAGTTGTCTGTCCGTGCTTCAGTACATGAGCAGATTCACACAGAGGAGAGGCCCTTCCGCTGCCCCGACTTCAGGAAGGGCTTCAGTCGCAACTCCACCCTCGTTACCCACAGGCACACTGGGGAGAGGCCCAGTGAGTGTCCTGTGTGTGGGAAGAGATTCTCCAGAAGCTCTCACTTGAGCCAACATAAATGGAGGCACCATTAAGGGAAGTCCTGCGAGTGCCCCCAGTCCCGGTGTCACCCCCTTTTCTCTGCCCACAGAGGTCCTGAGCCGGTGGCGGCTGCAGCCCCTCCCCGTGGCCTTGCACCTGGCTGGGACCTCCTGTGATTGGGCAGGGAGGATTGGGGTGTGACTGGGCAGGGAGGGTGGGGGCCAGGTGGGGAACACTGGGTGCTGAGGATCTGCACAGCAACTGGTTAGTCATCAGACCTGCTCTCTCTGGTTGGCTGACTCTTATTCATCACATTCTCTGATTGGCTGTGGAGAGGCCTGGCAGTTGAGAGAAGGAATGGGAGAGATCCCACCCTGAGCACCAGCATTGGCAAAATAGACCCAGCCTGGGCACAGGGAGTGAATTTATTACCAATCAAATCACAGCAGGACAAAGAAAAGGGAAAGGAATCTCTCCAGAATCTTCGCCCCACCCTGGGGGGTTAATGATGGGGACATCCGAGTTTAGATCAGAAGCCAATTTGATTGAGTATACATGGGGTTTTCCTTTTTTTTTATATAGGGTTTTCCTTGTATGGTACTTATATAGGGCTCTATTTTTGGTAACAATTTCCCATTGGGTACACATTCTTCATGACATCATGTCACCCGGTAACATCACAAAGTCTCACAACATGTTTCTTGGTCACTTCTTGCCCAGGGAACCTTTATCTGTGTCTGTCTTTCCCATGGTTTCCACTCAATCAGGCCTCTGATATCAGGCCCCTTTAACAGTTCCACTCTTCTCTCTGTTTTATTCCCCATACCTCCCCTATCTGTTCAAACAAAAATACACTCTTGAGTGATTTGTCTATTAATTTTTTCTCACACTGTAAATACATGGAATAAACATAACAATAGATAATACAATGCCTAACACATAGAAGCCTATTTTTACTAAATTTCTTATCCATGCACCAAGTCTCCAATTCCCCAGAAGTTTTCCTAGCCCTGTAAACCCTGATACCACTGGGTAATCTTAACCCTTTACCCAAGGGCATAAGTCTGTTAGACGTGAAACAGGTGCTGTGTGGTGGCGAGGTCCTGTTCACAAGGGTTCTCTGCCAGTGTTGGTGTTCAACGTGAATCTTCAGGGCATGCACTCAAAGATTCTTAAAAAACATCTTCACATTCTTTGCTGGAATCTACTTGGGACCATTCTCTGTGGAAACACAAGCAAAACCTCTACCCCAGGTGGCCTAAGGATAAGGCCCCAATATCTTACCAGATTCTGGATCCTTCACTAATACAGGTTTTTTTTTTTTTCCTTTTGTTGCAATTGTGAATTACAATTAAAATGTCAAACAATCAGTGGGTTGGGGTCCATCAAAGAACAATTCAAAAAGTTGATCACATAAAGGGCTTTCTGCAGTCTCTTGGCAGGGGTGCCATTCAGGCCTCCCCTTTCTGTTGTACCGAGAGATGTTGAGGGAGCCACGAGCCCGTTTAGTTACAGATTAGCCTGTTGGGGAATGAACAATACCTGTTTTGTGCATAATTCCCCATAAGGCAAAAGAGGTAGCAACTTGATGGGAGGTATGAGCTGGGGCATAGTCTCTCTCTACTTCAGATGGTATACCAAGAGTGGCAAAAGCAGCAGTGAAGTGTCTAGAGACATCTTTAGCTGTTTCCCCTTAATGGGCAGATGCAAAAAGAGCACCAGAAAAGGTATCAATAGAGGAATGAATGTATTTTAAATGACCAACTTCAGAAAAATGGGTGACGTCTGATGCCAGACTTGAAGGCTCTTAAGCCCTCTGGGGTTAATACTTCCTGCAATAGAGAGAAAACAGCACCTTTGGCAATCAGGACAAATAGCAATAATTCTTGAAGCTTGGGCTTTAGTAATGCCAAAGTGCCGAATCAAAGTGACACTATTTTGGTGAAAAAACAAATGGTTCAATTTAGCCTGTTCTATCTTATTAGGTAGAACAGATTCTTGTACAGGCATTGTTAAAAGGCCAGCTTTCCTGTTCCCTTCAGCTAAAAATCTGGGAAGGTCTGTATGTGAACAAATATGCATAACAAAGTAAGGAAATGTTCAATTTTCTAAGGAAAAAACAAGGAGCTGCAACCAATAAAAATGTTGTGAATTTTCAACTCTTTCAAAACTGATGCTTTGGCTCTCATCACTATTCCTGCAACATAAGGTGAATCTGATTAAAAGGAACAGAAAATTTTTGAAAAGTTCTGACAACAGCAGCAAGTTCCACAATTTGGGGGGACCCTTCAGATGTGGATGCATCTGCTCTCCAGGCACTAGAAGAAGGGTCTCTCCATACTACCACAGATTTCTGAGAGTGACCAGAACCATCTGTGAATACTGTTAAGGCTTGAAGTAGAACCTTACTCCTCTTGGGTTTCTCTGTCAATTGAAAAAAAAATAAAAGCTTAAAAAAAGCTTTTAAAAGCTGTTAAAACAACTCATGTTTTAGAGGATGTATTGAGATTTGTCCACTGAATTCAGCAAAGGCCATCTGAAGAGCCTCTGATTCCTGAAATATCCAATTCAAATAAGTGGTTAAAGGTAGGAAAACAGTGGAAAATTCCCCTCTTGCAAGACAAATGAGTTTCTGTCAGGCCTTAACAACAGGTTGGGCCATGTTGGGTACTGATGGTTTTAGTAATTTGGTGTGGTAAATAAATCCATTCATGATAAACAAAGAGTCTGGTGCCTTGGGGTCCCACTGAAACATCAAGGCATGGGGCTGTTTTGCTGGATGCAAGATTATTAAAAAGAAAGGCAGCTCAGGTGCCCAGCGTGCAGCTTGTTGGTTTACTATGGCACCAGTCGGGCATTGCAGCACCTGCTGAACTTGAAATGTAAGTTGTCTAGGTGATAAAAGGTCTGAATCTCCTTCTAACCAGTCAAACAAAGGACTTTTAGCTTTGTATTTGAAATCCCTAACAAGGAGTGCACCCAGTTGATTGCTCCCAAACGCTTTTGCGCATCATGGAAGGTGCAAATATTTGTCTGAATTTGCAGAGCTTGGGGAGAAATTGAATAGACTGCAATGCACCACCCCAAATACCTCCACAGAGGATGTTTTTGTACCTTTTTGGGAGCTATGCAAAGCCCTGCCTGATTTACAGCTTTGGTGACAAGGGCTAACTAAGGCTTTCTCCATGACTTCCTGTTCTTCAGCTACTACAAGAATATCATCCATAGAATGGTGCAAAAGAACATTGGGCATTTGTTGATGAACAGAATTGAGGACCTAGCAAATACCACGGTGTCCTAGGGTGACATTATGATGCTTGTATCCCCATTCATGTGTTCTGTTTATGCTGTATATTATGTTCTGTGCCTTCAAGACTGGCTCTGAAGAGTGAAAGTTTTGTTTGGGTTTCTTATCAGCAGCTCCCCCGTGGCTGGCGGGACACAGAGACGGGGCAGTACATAGTGCTGCTTTTGCTTTTTTGCTTTTGCTTTTTGCTTTGCTCTCACTCTTGCTTCTGCTTTGCTTCTGCTTGCTCTTGCTTCTGCTCATTAGCTAGTTTAGCTAAACAGTCCAAATATCTTCCTGGACTGTTTCTCCTTTCCTTTTTTTGTGGACCTACTCGAACCTGCTCCGGACCGGGACCTGGGAAACACCGAGAGTTTGCATCTTGTGGCCTGCAGCAGCTACCCCAGCACCAAAGGGATTGATAACAGAGTGACCACCCCCAAGAGAGACTTTCTGAATTTGTCATTTTTTTCAGAGCGGTGAAGGAGTGGTGTCATCCGGTATTGTTCCTTTTGTGTGCTGGGGGGTGCTGTGCCTGTTAAATAAATAGGTTCTTTCCAGTTCTCTCCAAGGAATTCTTCCTGAACCGGTTGGGGGAGAGTCTGTGTGGGTTTGTTTTCTGGAGGGGCCCCCCTTTGGAGATTCTATCCCAAATTTGCCCTAAACCAGGACACATGGGCAAATAGTGCAGCTGTTTTTCATGCCCAGAGGTAAAACTATCCAGTGATATCGCTTGTAAGGGTGCCTGCCTGTTTAGGCTTGGAACTGAAAAGGAAAATTCAGGAGCATCATCAGAATGCAAAGGAATATCAAAAAACCAATCTTTTAAATCAATGACAGTCAAGTGCCGATTTTGGGGAATCATGGTAGGAGATGGGAGACCAGGCTGTAAGGCCTCCATGTCCTCCATAGATACATTAATTTTTCAAGGTCGTGGAGTAAACGCTATTTGCCAGTTTGTGTTTTGGTAACAAACATGGGAGAATTCCAAGGACAGGTAGAAGGGATGCCCTTTCTGGAGTTGTTGTTGGACCAATTCTGTTAATGCAGAAAGTTTTTGCAATGGTAGGGGCCATTGATCCACCCATGCCGTTTTCTCTGTTTTCCAAGTTAGTTTTAAAGTGTCACACTCCAATGGCCCCCTTTAAAAAGCTGATTGAATCCTAAAGCCCCATTGGGAGAGAGCATCCCCCAGCACAGTACCATTGGCACTGGTAATACAAACAGTATGATAGAGGCACAGTGTCCCTCAGGCCCTTTGATCTGTATCAAGTGATGGCTTTGACAGCTGCAGCTGCTTCCTCTAATGCCTGAAAGTGCCTGAAGCACTTCAGCAAGGGACCACTGTGAGGGCCATTTGGCTTAAGAGATAACTGTAACTTCAGCCCCTGTGTTTTCAAGGCTGTCAAGTGTTATCTTTTGTCCTTTTGATGTCAGGGTACACCAGCATGTGGGGTGTTGTTCTAATATAGGTTTTACCCAGCATACTTGGGGTGATCCAGTAGACCCAAATCCACCTTTTCACATTACATCTGTGAAAGGTATGCTTATGGTTTGGGGCAATAAACTCAATTGAGCTATTCAAGTTCCTTGGGGAACAGTGAAAGGCAGTCAGGGTGTCCAGGCCATGAACATAATCTCATTATCAGGGTCAGAGTCTTACAGACCCCAGGGAGAACAAAGAGTCCTGTCAAAGAGGGGGATGACTGACCTAAAAGCAATGCATGCAAGGCTGCCCGGGTGGTCCGAAAACTCCTGTGGGAAGCAAATGAACAGATGACTCAAGTAACGTTAGTGTGATGGAGGTTGCCAGGTCCAGTCCAGCGCACCCTGGTGTGGATCGTTGTAAATTGGTGATGGTCAGGCAAAGGCTGCTTGTGGCAGCTGGGCTGGGGCTTGCTGTGGTCTGCTCTGAGGCATCGGCAGGGGCATTTGTGTCTGTGTGCGGTGCCGCCCCGTGCCTCAGCTCTTTTTCCCAATATCAAATGCTCTTCAAAACCCATGACTTGGAACGTTGTTGATTAGCATAATGCCTTCCATTACGGTACTGAGGACAAATACTGGGAGCTTTGGATCTGGCCTCCCCCTTTCCAAAGCATTCCTTTTTCAAATGCCCAGATTTGCTGACCCTGGAGCACATTCAGGAGTCCCCTGGCATAGTCTTCAAAGCTGTAAAGGTGTCACTATCGAGACAGTCACGACACAAATCAGAGACCACAAGCAGTCCCAGATGGCAACTCTTTATTGTTGAACATGGCTGTCCTTTTATGCACTTTCTAACTGTTTATACTACTTCTACCTTAACTAGTGGCCACAATAAATCAACATAACATCATTGGTGAAAAGTTACAGAGACTTCAACTAACTTTCTAAAATTACTTAATCCAGCTGCAAAGTTCTCTTCTTATCTTTCTTTAGTTCCTCATTTCTCTTGGTCTCCTTGGTTACAGCCTTGGAGAGAGCTCCTTATCAGCTTCTTGCTTCTCAGCTTTCTTCTCACTCCTTTAGCTAACAGGCCTGCTGTTAGCCCCTTCCACAATTCCTCCTTTTTGTTTTTGAACTGTAAATACAGCTGCTATGGATTTTTGCAGGGCCCCTTGCAAAATCCAAGCAGACAGGAGAAACACAAAGCAACAATCACAACCATCAACAAAATTAACATTCCCATTCTTAATACAATCATTCCTGTCCTTCATCTATAAGTGCTTTTAAATTTCTTAACTACTTTATCCTATGAAGTTATATGTCTAATACTCAAACCTTAAACTATAACCACCCCAAATTCTCAAAAGGAGATGCAGGAATACTAGAACAAAGATTCCAAAAACCTGCATTGTCCTGATCAGTGCAAACCAAAACCACACCCTTTAATTACTATGAATGCACATTAAAACTGATGAAATACATGTCCTGATGTATGGCCTTAGCCAGTGTCATCCACACGTCCTGCTTCAGCTGTGGAACCATCCAGCCTGTCCCTTCCTGCGTGCTCCAGATAAGGTATAACACAGCGAGCAGGAACCCACTGAGGACCATTATCTGTCAAAACACAAGCATAACCCCTCCCCCAGGTTAGTAGTTCCTCTGGACCAGACCACATACCAGTAATTAAATCCTTGACCCCATACCTTGACATTTCTACAGAAATCTGGTTGCTTAGAATTCAAAGAGGGAAAATGGTAAAAGATTGGAGATAACTGTGAGTCAGGTAGGGGACGCAAAATGTTTAACACATAAACAGCTTTATCTAATCTCACTACATGATACGGAACACCTAGAATCAAAAAGGCATGCTAAAAACGACGAATAGCATTACAAGTTTTTTCTCCTGTGAATGCTGAAGCAAACATTGCATGAGAATATTTGTGACATGAATATACTTAAAGCGACCAAAATCTGGCATTTTAGTAACATCAGTTTGCCATTCCTCTAAGGCGGAAAGACCCCTAGGGTTGATACCATAATATTGAGTGACATGAGTCATGTGACAGTCAGGACAAGAAGAAAGAATTGATTTTGCTTCACCAGGAGACAATTTAAATTGCTGCTGTAAAGCTTGAGCACTCTGATGAGAAAATTGATGAGGTAAAATTGCCTGCTGCAACACATTAGGTACAGTCATGATTGCAGCAGCAGCTACTAGAGAATCTACATAGGCATTGCCTTCAACAAAAAATCCAGGTAATGATGTATGGCTACAAATATGCATGAAGTAAGGATGCTTTCGAGCACTAATAACTGTCCATAACTTCACTAACATGATAAACAATGGTTTCTCTTGAATATTATACAACACTGCTTGATCTAAATGCTTAACCAAATTGTCGACATAAATGGAACCAGTAACTATATTTACAGAATCTAGAAATCAAGTAAAAGCCAAAAGAACAGCACAAAGTTCAAGCAATTGAGGAGATCCTTGATGAATCATTGTCTCGTACTCCCAGTGATCATCCTTTCTCCAAGCCACAGCTGCTTTTCCCGTTTCCCCAGATCCATCTGTAAAAACTGTTATGCCTTCCACTGGAACAGGAGAACAAATCTGTTTCCCTTCAAAAGGAATTTCTTTGTCCAGTCTTAGAACAGGATGAGAAGGCAAATGGTATTTTATTTGGCCTGTAAAACAAGATAAGGCAGATTGTAGCTCATTAATCTTTTGAAAGCACCATTCAAAATACCACTGTTTTACAGGTATCACAATGGTCACGGGGTCGTGTCCCAAAATCTCATGACAACGCCTGCAGCCTTTGATGATAATATCTGCAAAAAGCTCATAAAGTCCTGGAGCTGTTTTCCGAGATCTGAAAGATCAAAATATCCATTCCAGAATATGCAGTTGATCTTCCCAATTATCACTCCATTGACACAGTATTCCACATGGTAGTTCATGGTCCTTCAAAATAAACAATTGAACACCAACAGAGGTATCTATTCTGTTAACAAATTTGTGTGCTAGAGCTAATTCAATTTCTTCTAGGGTCTTTTTTGACACTGGGATCAATTGCCTCTCATCAGTAGAGGAAGTGATGCCTGAGAGCAAATCAAACAATGGTTGCATCTGATGATTAGTTATGCCTAAATATGATCTAATCCAACCTATTAAGCCAACCAATTTCTTTACATCAGTAGCAGTTTTAACATCAATGTCTAACTTCACAGGTTGAGGCATACCTTGACTGTTAGTCACCAACATACCTAGATGTTTCCAAGGCATGTCTTCCTGCACTTTCTCTGGGGCAGTGATCAGACCAAAAGCTTTCAAATTTGTCACAGCACATTGCTGAAGAGCTGATAACTGTTGTTTGTTATCAGACGCCAACAAGGTATCATCCATGTAGTGATAACAGTACCAGTTATTAAATTGCTCCTGCACTTTTGACAAAGCCTGTGCCATAAACCATTGACAAATAGTTGGCAAATTTTTCATGTCTTGGGGGAGTACTCTCCATTGATATCTTTTATTGGGTTCAGCATGATTTTTGGAAGGCACAGTAAAAGCAATTGTCTTGCTCAGCCAATGGAATAGTGAAGAAACAATCTTTCAAACCAATGACAACTATTTGTCATTCCTGTGGAATCATTGTAGGTGTAGGAAGGCCTGGTTGTAAAGCTCCGATTGTTGCCATTACAGCATTTATCTGCCGTAAATCATGTAAAAGTCTCCATTTTCCCAATTTCTTTTTTGTTACAAAAAGAGGGGTAATCCAGGGGCTGAATGATTCTATAATATATCCTGCTTGCAATTGTTCTGTGACTAATTCTTGCAGGGCAGTAAGCTTTACAGTAGTAATGGGCCACTGGTCAACCCAGACAGGTTTATCTGTCAACCATATAAAGGCTACAACTGGACATGCATTGCCCTGCATCACAGTGGCCCCTATTAAAAATCCATATTTTGACACCCCATTGAGATAAATAATCTCGTCCCCACAAACTTTGAGGAGCATTGGCAACATAGGGTCTGATGTTAGCTTGTTGGCCATCAGGATGTTTCACATTAATTACAATGGCTGACAGGCCACCTGTTGTAGCACCACCCAACCCCAGAAGTCCAAAACTTGAATGAGTGAGAGGCCACGATTGAGGCCAGCAAAGTCACAAGAGCATTGTGACATCTGCTCCAGTATCACTCAAGCCTGTTACTGATATGGTTCCTGGATGACATCCACTGGCGGTGAGAAGGCATGTCTTTTCTGGATGGTTCTCCGTTACTTTCTCAGTCCAGAACACTTGAGGTACTCCAGTCGATCCAAAACTTCCTGTGCTGCGACTTTGGTCCACTGTATTCGGAACAGAACTCACAGTAGGTACAATTTGAGCAATGCAAGTTCCTTTCTGAATAGTGACAGGAGGCTCATCAATGGATACCATAGCATGAGTCTGTCCTAAATAATCAGCATCAATAAGTCCTACATGCACATGAATACCTTTAAGTGTAGTACTTGATCTTCCTATCAAAAACACACTCAACCACCGTCCTACTGGATCACAGGCATTGAGGGGCACTTTGCACATTTATTTTGTCAGAATGGTTACTGTGTCAGTGTTGGGTATATCAATCCCTGCGGACCCACTTGTTGCCCCTGAG
This sequence comes from Emberiza elegans, assembly GCA_024865655.1. Lineage (NCBI taxonomy): Eukaryota > Metazoa > Chordata > Aves > Passeriformes > Fringillidae > Emberiza > Emberiza elegans. Next base: position 228,427 of record JALJVW010000077.1, on the reverse strand, counting down.
TATTGTTCACAAATGGGTAGCTTTGCAGTGCTGGGAAGGAATGCCCCACATTTGCTGTGGTTGTTGGTATTTGTTGTTGGGGTATTTGTTTCCCCCAACAGCCCTATTTGCATGATATTTACTTTGTTTGCACATTGCCGGCACTTGACTTAAATGCTGGGTATGACCATTTGCATGATATTTCCACAATTATAGCATTTTGTTAGAATAGTGCAAAACCAAGAATTAGAAAAGTACAGAACGAGCTAATTTGAGTTTCTGCACCTGCAAAACGTTGTGTCCTTGAAGCATAGCTGTATTACAATAACAAGTGTTGGCTGAGAAAGAGACACAAAAAAAAAATGATGTAAACCCTAAAGAATGAAGTACACTGATATTGTACTTAACCATAGACCCTTGCTTGAATATTCATGATTATAACTGTTGTAAATAAATGTTTAGTACTCTATCAATAAATGGAGCTTGCTGATCTCACATTTATGCGTCTCAACTGAACCCACAGCATTTTGCAGGCAAGCAGCAAGACCATTTAGTGAACCAACTTTTTGAGGGTTCCCCAATGGAAAGTGTCAATAATCTTTCTGCAGTCTGAGTTTGCATTTTCTTTAGCCAAATGTATACACAATTTATTGTTCCAAAGATTCATCATCTACCTGTTTTTCAATAGCTGCAGCAAGCTCTTCCACAAATTGCAAAAATGGTTCTCTCATCCCTTGTTGTATAGTAACATATCTCTGTTTTGGAGCTGCCATTTCCATTGCTTTACTTAAAGCACTCATGCCAATTTGCTGAGCTTGTGCCAAAATTGAAGGATCCCACCTTGCCTGCAGCAAAAGTCTGGATTGGCAAAAGGCCCAGTGCCCAGTAGGGCATCAACACCCATATTGTACTGGCATGGCAAGGGATGTCATAAGGTGCTGAGAGGCAACTGCATATTTGTTAAAAGGTTGCTTTTCAGCCTGTGCAGCCTGGCCCAAGTTTCTTGCTAAAATACACCATATTGATAACTGGCTGGAATAAAATTGAGACTGCTGTCAGATTGTGATGTCAAAGGTGTTATTTTCTGAAATTCGTAAAATTGAATATGTATGAACTTTAACTGCATTACCTCTGAAGGGGGGATAAAAAAGGGATCTGAAGTTTGATACCATACTGAGCGTCTACTTTCAACTTTCACAAATGTCTTGCAAAAACCCCATTAATTACACATATTAAAAGACCGAATTGATGACTTTCATTCTGTCCTGTTCCAGGATCCTGCCTGTTCCAGGAGCTGCTTTAAAACTGGAAAAGCCATAGGGTTATCACAGGCAACATTTGCATTGGCACTGTTCTCCTGAGGTACTCTGGGAGCACCGAATCTTTCTGTCATGTCCTAATTCTTTTCTTCAACTGCTTTCTTCCCAAATTCCCAAAACTTCTGAGACTATCGAGAAAGCCCAGTTACTTGACATGGGGGCAAATTCCATGGGGCAATAAGGCTAGAGCTATTAGAAGGTGAACTTTCAACAGTTCCTTGCCCCAACTCAGGTGTTACTGCGGGCAACTCATCACTTGATTCGCTGTTGCTGTCACTGTCAGGTAACGCAGGATACGGCCTTGCAGATTGCTCATGCAGCTCAGAGTGGAGCGAGGGGGCAGATGGCTGAGCTAGAGCAGAGGGAAGCAGGGGGGCAGATGGCTGGGTTTCTCTCTCTGCTAAAGACATTTCAGCTACCTGGTGCAGCAGTGTAGTGTATACAGGCGCCATTGCGAGCTGCTGCGCAGCTGTGACTTAAAGAGGTTTAGGAGTCTGATAAGGAGATACCATGGCAGTTTGCCCAGAAGTTTTGGCAGCTTTCCCAGAAGCCTTGGCAGCTTTCCCAGAAGCTTCAGCATCCAGCCCAGAAGCTCTGGCATCTTTCCCGGAAGCTTTGGCAGCTGGCCTAGAAACTCTGACAGCTTTCCTGGAAGCTTTGGTAGCCTGCCTGATAACTTGCATGGCACCTGCACCTTCTTCAAGGATAGATTCACCAAGTTCCCCATCAGAGGCCCCCTCTGCCTCATCCCCCTCATCAGTTTCTGTTATCAACCCCGATTCTTCATCTACGTCCTGCTCTGCTTGTTCTCGCTCTGTTTTCCATTCCTTTAATGCCTCAAAAAGCAATCCCCAGGTAACAGCTAGATTGAAAACAGTTTTATCTCCCGCTCAGATGACTTCCCACAGTCTGTCCCCGACTTTTTTCCATGCTTTAACACTAAATGCTGTGTCAGGATCGGTGCCAAAATCCTGTGATTTAGCCCACAGCAATATACTACAAAGGGCATAGTCTGAACTATTAATTCCTTTATTTCTTAACAAAACTTTCGATGTAGCCAAAACAGTTTCTTCTTCATTAGATAAATTATTTCCCATTATTACTAGTTGGTGGCTCACCTACTTCCAGGTGTCTTGATAGGAGGAAATCAGGTCTGGACTTCCCTGTGGCTTCCACCTGCCATTCTCATCTGCACCAACGCCGCCTCCCCCACTACGTCCCAGTGGGTCACGGTTGCCAGTTGATAGGACCCCGTATGGGTCCGAGACCAAGCATGTTCTTAAGGGTGTTGAATCATGTTGGGGTCACCAGATGTCTCTGTCGAGGCGGTCATGACACAAGGCAGAGACTACAAACAGTCAGATGGCAACTCTTTATTATCAAACATGGCTGACCTTTTATGCACTTTCTAATTGTTTATACTTCTTCTACCCTAACTAGTGACCACAATAAATCAACATAACATCATTGGTGAAAAGTTACAGTGACTTCAACTAACTTTCTAAAAAATACTTCATCCAGCTGCAAAGTCTCTTCTTATCTTTCTTCAATTCCTCATTCTCTTGGTCTCCTTAGTTACAGCCTTGGAGAGAGCTCCTTATCAACTTCTTGCTTCTTACCTTTCTTCTCACTCCTTTAGCTAACAGACCCCCTGTTAGCCCCTTCCACACAAAGGCATTTGCTATACCAGCCCCCACAGCTTCATCAGCAACGGTTGCCCTATGCTGAAGGTACACAGGTGGTTACATGCCTCTGTCATTTCCAGCAGGGTGGGTTCCTCCTTAGACAAGGACTTCAGAAGTGTTTTACAGTTCTCATTAGCATTTTCAACAGCTAATTTTGAAAGCAACACCTCTCTGGCAATGTCATTCTCAATTTGTCTTTTAAGAGCTTGTTTCAAGCAGCCATTGAATTGCATATGAGGCTCCGCCGGTCCTTGCTTTATGTAAGTAAATACTTTTTGGGGGGTCACAGCATTGGAAACCTTCAAAAATGTGCTATGCACAGCTTCAGTATTACCCTCAAGGGCCTCACTAGGAATGTGGGCTTGCCCTACAGGGTCTGAGTGGGTTCCTTCTCCAGCCAGGTGATCAATCATGAGGGCTGCGATATTCTGGTTTGCATGTCCCACAAATTTCACAAGCAAAGCTTCTAACCCCTTTTTCTACTGAGCACCTGTGGAGGCCAGTGGGCCTACAGAACAAGGGCCATTATAGTCCTTTGGACAGACAGACAGACCCCAAGTTGGAGAAATCGCCCCTGTTCAGGGCAACTGAGCAGAGCCTCTCCCAGGATGCTTTGTTGTATATGCAAATGTACCCAGTTCTACCTCCCTGGCTGGACTGTTAGCCTCTCCCTCCCTTTTTCCTTATATATGTTCTTGAATGTTCTCCCTTCCCTGCTCATCCATTGGCCCCATATTGCCTCAGTGTCCCACCTCCTTTACCCTATTGGCTGCCACCCCTTGTCTCCCCTCTGTGCTGCCCTGAGCCCTCAGCCCATTGGCTCGGATGCTCTCCTCCATCCCCCCTTGTCCCCTGTATTTAAACCTGGACCCTCCACTGTTCTTTTTGTCTTTGTCCCTGGACCCCTTTGTGCGTGGCTGGAATAAACATCCTCCTCTGACCTCCATACAAAGGCCCTTCCCATTTCTTTGTTGTTGGTGATTCTACAAGAGAAGTGCGTGCTCCAGTGATTGTGTGTGTTTGTGCCTGTGCCACCGAGTGGCTTCATTACTGGAGATGCTTCTGGAATGTCAAAGCTCCGCTTCCTCTCGCTCCACCACCAATGGGCTAGCGGCTTACGACAGCTGGCAGCCTGAACAGGAACCTCTTCGGAGCGTTCCTGGAGGCGTCTTCAGTAGCTTTTTTGCTACTGAAATTAAGCAGTGTTCGGAGCAGCCAGTTCCCAGAGGAACACAGTTCCTAAGTTTTATTGGGGGAATCCCACAGGCAACCGGCATCCTTCTCGAGGCGGTAAGATCGGTTGAAGCTGACAGACAGCCTCGAGAGGTTTTGTTTACCCACTGTCTTGTGAGTAATATATTTGGGGGTCACCGTTTTTTGTTTTTCCTTTGCCTTCTTTTCCTCTTGGATGTTGGGAGGAAGTGTGGGGATGGGAGCCAAACTGACTCACCCACAGTGGGAAATTTATACCCCAGTTAAAGGAATCCTTGTTGGGGAAAGTTCGTTTTTCAAAGGGAGATTTAAAATGTTTTGTTCATTGGTTGTTCAAGTATTTTCCTGGTGTTATGAGGGAATGCATTCTAATGAGTTCTGGGACAATATAGGGAAAAGGGTCTCTGTTCTTTGAGTTAAAGGGGATCTTTCAGTGGGGAAATTTTATCCTTTGGCCTTATTGTTACGTCTGTAGAAAATGCTGGGAAACATTTGGGACCCCAGTTTAACACCCCTTCTCCCCGTTCCTCCCCTCACATCCCTAAACCCTCTTCCCAGCCTCAGGGAGGATTGGGAGATGGATACCACCAGCAGGCACAGGGTTGCTACCGTCACCCTGACATCTCCCAATCTCCTCTGACCCCTCTCCAGGCCAGCACTGGCCATGCTGCCTTGGGCTCTCTCCTAACCCTCTTACCAATGTCCACATACCCAGTTCTACCACCTCTAGTTGTTCTCCCAGATGGTGCCAGGAATGTTGCCAGCCCCGCCATCTTGTCTTCTCCCTCTCCAAGTTTTCCTGCCCTTTCTCCACAAAATGGTGCTGACCCCACAAAGGCAACGGCCATTTTGCCACCTCCCTGTCCTGCCAAAAATGACACGTCTGACCCTCCTCCCACTTTCTCTATTCCTGTCATCGCGCCCTGCCCCTCCCCTTCTCTGTCAGGAAGTGTGTCCACATCGGGACTTCCCCTCTCTATCAGGAATCCCCTCCCCATTGCACACCCCATCCCTACCCCCTCCTCTCTTGACCCCTCTCCTGATGGTCCCTCCCCTTCCCATTCCCACAACACTGGAAACAGAAGTGGTGATGACAGTGACCAGAAGGAGGCCACATTGGCTTCCACAGCTGCCCACAAACAGGCAGACTCTGGCTGCCCCCAGAGGCCCTGTGCAGTCATCAAGCACCCTCCATCCTTCTCGGGGGATGAAAGTAGGGATTCCACAGACCTGGATACCGGTCGTGAGTCTGAGGATCACTGGGCCAAGCTGCAGAGGGAAGCTACCTGGAAGGGCTCAGAGCTTGCCAAAAAGATTGTGTGCTTGTCAATTATACGTAAACACAGCAGAAGGGTTACTGCAATCAATTCCTGGGAGCCCATCCCCTATGGGGAATGGAAGGAGCTCTGCAAAGCAGCTAAGGAATATGGCTGAGGGTTGCATTTCTTAAAAAAATTTCTGGAAGCCACCTTCTCTGCCTGTGTCTTGGTCGGGCATGAAAATAAAAATATAATGAACTGCCTACTCTCCCCGTGTCAGAATCTGTCCTTACAAACGGGTTTCGTGGATTGTTTGTGGGTTTGATCTCAGGGTGCAAAAAACCCACACAGCACAGGGGGGTTTGCAGAGATAATCAAAACAAATGCACCTTTGTTGAATAACCACAGCCAAATGCGTTGGGAGGAATTGGGGAAAAAAGGGAAAAAGAAGGAAAAGAGGGAGGAAGAGAAAGGAAGGTATATAGCTACCAAACATAGAACAGCAAAGTCCTTTGATGTCCAGCCAATGGAGTTCACCAGGTCACGTCTGGGGAGATCTTGAAATCTCTAGTCAACTCAGAGGTTTTTATTATGATAACTCTATTTGAAAATTGCAAGGGGGGCGGGGGGAACGCATACAATAAATGATACATGTAACAGGTAGTCCATGTTCTCAGCAGTAAGCGAGAGCCATTCTCTTCTTGGTCCAGTGGTCACAACCTGCAGGCAAACATCTCGCTTTGGTCAGCTTGCCTCCCCCACACACCTCCCCCGGGCTGGGGGTTTCAGTGCCAGTCCTTGGAAGGAGCAGAGGGGCCTTTTCACATGGGGGTTCCATGTCTCAGTCCTTGATGGAGAGGCTCCTTACATCTCAGTCTGTCTGTCACAGTGGTTGTAAAACAGGTGAGGGACCACCCAAGACTCAGGAGAAGTCCAGCCAGGCCGAGAGATAGGACAGCTTCCAAGGCTATTGCTGCAAAAAGGCAAGATGTCCCTTTCTTCTTTCACTGGGCTCAGTGTAGCATACAGCAAACAACACCTGTGGACAATAGCTTAGCACTGTGCTCGGGTCTCTGAGCCATTGGCATGTAACTTTCTCCAACAGGGCCAGAAACTTCAGACAAGTCTTTTCTTCAGTGGTCCCCAATGACGATCATGAGGCAGATGATAGAAACTTTGGACAGAGTCTCACACCCCGGTCAAGTACATGCTGTGGGAGAGACAGTAAGAAAGGAATCTCAAATCACTGGTGGACATGTATTCAAAAGATGCCAACAAGTCAAATTTAACCCTTGAACAAATGGCAGGAGAAAGTGACTTCCAGAAGCCACAAGCCCAAGCAAAGGATTTACAAGAAGCTGCACTCAGTGATATCACCACTGCTGCAAAGACATCCCAGCTCCTCACTCTCGACGACACTACCTACACAGAGTTTCACTAACATCAAACAAGGGCAAATGAAATTTTCATAAAATTTGTAGACAGACTTAAAGTTCCATTTGAGAGACAAATAGAAAGCCCAGAGGCCAAGAAGGAAAGCGCTAAATAAAATGGCCTTGGCAAAGGCGAACAATGAGTGCAAAACAATATTAAGAGCTCTCCCCTTCGAACCAGAACCTACAATCAACCAGATGGATGAGGCCTGTGCTAAAATATCTTCCACTGAACACACTGTGGCAAGGGCAATCTCTAAGGGAGAAGGCCTTTTTAACATCCCAAGATGCTGCAAAATGTTTTAATTGTGGGGAACTGGGCCTTTTTTTGAAGGACTGTCCAGAATACAAAATGCCTAAAGACCAGCAGCCACCAAAGATGTGCCATTCATCACATTGTATGGATTGCAAGAGACATTCTAACAACTGTTCTCAGTTTTGTTATCACCAGTAACCTCACTACCACCAGCACCATTATCAGCCAAAAAACTTCCAACAGACTGCAGGGTGGCCCTGTGTGAAGACAGCAAATGGAAAGCTGTTTCACTGTACCCTCCCCACTATTCTGGAGGTCCAATATGTGGGAAATTCCCGTGGAGCTCTTCATACTCCGAACAACAGACCAGAGTCACCAAACCTTTCCAGCAAGTTCAGGTCAGGACCTGACGCCAAATGCTGAGTGCTTTGTCTATACAATTTGATGACTCTTCTTTCTATCGTATTCTCACCAGAAAATATGGATCCCTAGAGGGCCTGAGAGATGTGCTGGTAATAGGTAATTGTATTCATGGACCAAATGAAATACATGTTATAGCAGCAGTACAAACTGTTGGGCCAACTGATGAAATCACAGTCACTGTCTGCTGCACAAAGCCACCACACTTCCTGCACAGAGAGACTGTGATCACCCAAGCCTTTTTATTGCCATTAAACATAGACAATTTCCCAGAGCAGCCAATGGCATTCTGGGTTGAAATCATGGGCCAAGACAAACCCATTATAGAGGGTGGCCTGTCGAATAAAGGTAATAACATCTACCTACACGGGATGGTGGACTCAGGGGCCGACGTCACTATCATTACACAACCTAAATGGCCCCCGAACCAGGAGCTGACTCCTGTCACTGGAGTCATCTCAGTGATCGGAGGAGCTGCCATCTCCATGAGGAGCAAGCATACTACCACAATAGAGGGACTGGAGGGCCAAACTGCCACCATCAGGCCATTTGTATTCAGGGCACCCATCACCCTGTAGGCCAGGGACCTGTTGTCCCAGTGGGGAGCTTGACTTGATATTCCACCTCCATCCTGGGATTTCTAGTTGGGGCCACTGCAGAGTGCACCACCCCACAACTCACCTGGAAGACTGACACCCCACCATGGGTGGATTTGTGGCCCCTCCCAACAGAGAAATTACGTACCCTTGAGCTCCTTGTGGAGGAGCAGCTGTCAAAGGGACACATCGTACCTACCAACAGCCCTTGGAACTTCCCTGTCTTTGTTCTTAAAACACCTGGCAAGGACAGGTGGAGGCTCCTCCATGATCTTTGTAAAATTAACAAGGTCATTGCAGTCTGGCCTTCTCTCTCCCTTCATGCTTCCCCATGATTGGAGACTGGTGGTCATAGATATCAAAGGCCACTTTTTAAACATCTCTCTATCCTGGAGATGCTCCCAGATTTGCTTTTTCCATCCCCTCCCTGAACAGGCACATCTGAAGTGATACCACTGGCGAGTCCTCCCCCAAAGTGAGAAAAACTCACCCTCTATGCCAGTGGTACGTGGCCCATGTCCTATCTCCCATCCAAAGGACTTTCACAGAAGCCATCATACTACATTATATGGATGACATTCTGTCTTGGTTTGAAAAGACAGATGTCTGCTAAGGAAGGCAGGAGCTTCCTGTGAAATGGAAAATGTAAACCCCCTCCCTCTGATTAATTACAATTTTGAAATTAAAAGGCTCTCAAGCAAAATAGGGGAATAGGAATAATAGTTCTTTACTGGGAAAATTAAAAATACAAATGTAATAGTACAAACAAAAAAACCCCATTGACAGAGTCAGAATACGACCTGACACCCTGTGTGTCAGGGTGGTGGTACCAGTCCTATTAATTGGTGGCTGCAGTGCACCTGCAGTGACAGGTGTGGGTCTGTTGAAGCTGTGATCCTGTAGAAGGGTGGAGTTTTCCTCTGAAGGTCCAGTGGTAGCGTAAATGGGCCTGGACTTCCTCTGGGAATCCAGTGGAAAAGAAAGCTGCTCCTCTGGGAATCCAGTGGGAAAAGCCTGTCTCTTCTTCCAAATGTCAAATTATATCCAGGTAGGAATGTTTGGCTCCTCCCTCTGGCCAGAGCATCTCACAATGGGATGATGAAATTTTTATCAGTCATGCAGTGACACTCAATGCCCCGATAAGAGAAGATATCTCCCAGAGGGGGTTGTTGAGGAAGAGATAAAGTAAACTGCTGTAAGAGACGGTCCGAAGTTTCCCTCGTTTGCCTCCTGACCATCACAAGGACAGAGACCAAGACCCTGAAGACCCTGTCTGGAGTTCTGGCTTGGTTGAGGTGGATGCTCGCCAAGTGATTGTTTGCAGCTGTGCTTGCTGTGTCACCACGGTACAACTGCTTCGAGCAAGGGCTGACAGGGAGCAGCTTGCTCTGTACACTTACACCTGCTTCACAATTCCCTCTCATCACGATAGCCCATGACTTTTCCCACCTCTTGGCCAAATAAACTTTTTGAGGTAACTCTGGTGATCCCCCCATGGAAAAGCCCTCATTTGCCTCACAATCGCTGTAAGGGAAGCCCCCTCCCAAGGACTGAAACTGAGACCCTTAAAATTCTAACACAGGGGCGCTGGCCTGACTGAAGCAAGATGTTTGCCAAGTGTTGCCTGCAGGTGTGTTTGCTGGACCAAGACTGGTTTCTCATAGACACCAATCCTGAAAACAATGGGTTCCGCTCACTGCTGAGATTGACTTGTCCTGTTTTGGAACATGGACTGTCTGTACTCATTTTCAATAGACTTATTCTCCATTGTCTTTTATCTGCTTTCCCCTGGTGGATGACTATAAAAGACCCCTGAGTTAACCAAAGGATTTTAGATTCTCCCCAACGTGACAAGACGGATCTATTGGCTGGACCACGAGGATTTCATCTCTCCATTGGTAGCTATTCCTCCCCCCTTTCTATCCCTTATCTCCTTTCTAATCCTTCTATCACATTTGCTGTGGCACTCAATAAAAGGTGCATTTGTTTTGATTAAGACTGAAATCCCCTCCATGTTGTTTTTTGTACTCTGAGATCAGTTAATGAACCATTATGACGCCCACTTGTACCAGCGGATCGTGATACCTTGACAGGCAAGGAAAGAGGGGCAGGGTCACCTTGACAGGCAGGGAAGGGACTGGAACAAAGGGAGGGGAATAGCTTGAGGGACAGGGTACAACTTAGGGATAAACTAACTTGGGGAAAACATGGGGGGATAACAGAATGAAACATTTAAAAAGAACAGAATGAAATAAACACAAACCGCACCAGTTGGTTGTGCTGGGAAGAGACTGAAAGAGGTCTGGGTGAGTGCTGGTGGGGCTGGGAAGGGACTGGGAGAGGGATTGGGGATCATGGGGTGGTGGGGGGCAACTGGGAGGGTGTTGTGGGATCCTGAGAGGGATGGGAGAGGCTTTGGTGGGTCCTGGGGAGGCTGGGAAAGGACTGGGGAGGGCTTTCAGGGGGTTCTGGGTGGGCTGAGAGTGACTGGGAGGGTGCTTGGAGGGGCTTGGGGTGCCTGTGAGAGGTTTTGGGGGTCCTGACCCCTGTGGAATCCCCAGAGATGCCACTAGACGCTGTCTGCAGCAAGATGCGGGTGCTTCCGTGTTGGGCTTTGTCTTTCTGTGGCTGGGGCTCAGCTTCTACCTGTGCAAGAAAGTGAGGGGGGGTCCCAGGAGTCATGTCCCCCACCCCCCAGAGTGTGTGTGCTCCCCTCAGGGCCCCCCAGCCTGGTGTCACCCCCTTTGTCTCTGCCCACAGAGCTCCTGAGCCGCCGGGAACCGCAGCCTCTCCCCGTGGGCTCGGGCATGGCCGGGACCCCCCGCTCCGTCCCCCCTCCGCTGATTTTGGGGGGTTCATGTGTCCCCCCGGCCCCCGCTGTCCCTGCCCAGCTGCTCCCAGTGTTCCCAGTAAAGCTTCCCAGTTAAACCCAGTCCAGTTTATGGGGGGCACTGGGGAGGGACTTGGGGGGACCCTGCAGGGCAGCCGTGACTGGGCAGGGAGGGTGGGGGCCAGGTGGGGAACACCGGGGGCTGTGGGTCTGCCCGGCAATGGGTGAGTCATCAGAGCTGCTCTGAATGGCTGACTCTTGTTCACTGCATTCTCTGATTGGCTGACGAATGGCACAGAAGATGAGAGAAAGAATGGGAGAGATCCTGCCCAGAGCACTGGCACAGGGACAACAGACCCAGCCTGGGCACAGGGATGGAATTTATTACCAGCCAAATCACAGCAGCACAAGAAGGGAAAAAAATGTCTCCAACATCTTTCCCCCAACTCACAGGGATCACCCAGAACAGGGGTTATCGAGGATGGAGAGACGGGGACATCAGAGTTCAGATCAGAAGCCAATTTTATTGAGTATACCAGGTGTTTATATAGGGTTTTACTTGTATGGTAGTTATAGAGGGCTCTATTTTTGGTAACAATTTCCCATTGGTTACACATTCTTCATGACATCACGTCACCTGGTAACATTATCTTATCAAAGTCTCACAACATGTTGGTTGGTCACTTCTTGCCCAGGGAGCCTTTACCTGTGTCTGCCTCTGCCACAGTTTCTACTTGCTCAGACCTAAGATGAGAGGCCCTTTTATCAGTTCCTCCATACTCTCTGTTTTATTCCCCATAAGTGGTCACCACGGATCTGCCCAATGGGGGTCACTGGGGATCATCCAACACAGATCCTCCCATGGGGATGGAGTTGGAGCATTGCACAAAGTTCTTCCCACACTCGGGGCACTCACAGCCCTTCCCTTAGTTGTGCCTCCGTTGGTGCTGGGTCAAGGCTGAGCTCCTGGAGAAGCTCTTCCCACACTCCCTCCACTCGTAGGGCCTCTCCCCAGTGTGGATGCGCCGGTGGGTGGTGAGGGCGGAGTTGCGCTTGAAGCCCTTCCCGCAGTTGGGGCAGCGGAAGGGCCTCTCCTCTCTGTGAATCCGCTCGTGTACGAGGAGATCGGAGCTGATGTGAAACCTCTTCCCACACTCAGGACACTCGTAGGGTCTCTCTCCGGTGTGGATGCGCTGGTGCGTTCTCAGGGTGGAGCTCCACCCAAAGCTCTTCCCACATTCCAAGCAGGTGTAGGGCCGTTCCCCTGTGTGGATCACCTGGTGCCGGATCAGGCCAGAGCACTGCCTGAAACTCTTCCCACATTTCCCACACTCGTAGGGCTTTTCGCCAGTGTGGATCATCTGGTGCCGAATCAGTTGGGAGCTCTGGCTGAAACTCTTCCCACATTCCCCACACTCGTAGGGCCGTTCCCCACTGTGGATCCTCTGGTGCCGGATCAGGTCAGAGCTGTCTCTGAAGCTCTTCCCACACTCCCCACACTCATAGGGCCGTTCCCCAGTGTGGCTCTCCTGGTGCCGGATCAGGGTTGAGCTCCGGCTGAAACGCTTCCCACACTCCCCACACTCATAGGGCTTTTCCCCAGTGTGGATCACCTGGTGCTGGATCAGGTTGGAGCTCCACCTGAAGCCCTTCCCACATTCTGAGCACTTGTGGGGCTTCTCCCTGCCATGAGGCTTCTCCACCAGCTCTGAGCTCTGGCTGGATCTCCGTCCGCCTTCCAGGCTCAGGGGGGCTCTTTCCTCTTCACAGCTCCCTGGGCTGGGTTTGCAGCCCTTCCTCCTGCGGGATCTCCAAGGCTTTTCCTCCTCCTCCATCTGGCCACAGCTTGGGAATGACAAATCCTGGTTTGGGGAAAAAAAACAAGATGAGAGTGCCTTGGGCTGGTGGTTCCTCTATGCCCAAGTTCATCTCATGAAGTCATTGGGAACCTTGTGTCTGTAAGAAACCCCCAAAACACCAAGATTCAGCACAAAAACCCCGCAATCTTCAGGACACAGATCAAAAACTCCCCAAACATCAAGATTCAGCCAAAACCACCTCCAAACGACAAAGATTCAGAACCCACAAAAAAACCATAACACCAACATATTAGCCCAATAAAGCTCAGAAACACCAAGATTCAGCCCCTGTGAAAATTATGGATCCTTCTCCCCGGATATCTGCTGCATGTGAGGGGGCAATGCTCCGGGAGCTGGGGGTAGAGGCTGCAGATACAGGGAGAGGTGGAACCTTGTGGTGCTTCCTGTTTCTGCTACTCCTCCTGTGTCTCCACTCTTCTTCACACTCCTCTTCCTCCTGCTATTCCTCCTTCTCCTGCACAATCCTACCTTCTCCTCCCATGTGCATCATTTGACCCTTTTGTTCCTCAACCCTGTTTCTCCTTCCCTTCTCCTCCTGCCCCAGGCCCAGCACCCACTGCCGGCTCCCTCTTTCCCCCAGACCCACAGCATCCCACGGCAGGGGCAGGGATGGAGCTGGGGCAGGTCGGGCTGGGGCAGCGCTGGGCTCTCGTCTGCTCCCACCCGCACTCCGTCCCCACTGCAGCCGCTCCTGCCAGGACAGCGGGGGGGGCCCTGGCCTTGGCGCTGCCCAACTTCCACCTGCCCAGATTCCCATCACATATGGAGAACAGGGGATGGATGGTGTTGGCATGCCGCAAAGGGATTGGGGGAAAGGGAGTGTGCAGCAACATGGTTAAGGCAAGAAGCAGCAGGAGGAATCTATGTGGGAAGGAAAAGGATGATGGAAAAGAGGAGGAAGAGAAAAATAACGAGGATTGGGATGTTTCCAGCATGGTCTTAGCCTCAGAATTTGCCAGCTGATCCTCTGAATTCCCAGTTTCCAGGTGAGGAAAACAAGGAGGTCAGGGTTTCAGGGGGTTTCTCTGTGGGGGGCAGCAGCAGCACCAGGCGGAGAGCTGCGGGACCGGGAGCACGGGCTGGGGGCCTGTGGGGAGCTGCGGGGCCGGCCCGGGGCTGTGGGGCAGCCGGGGCTCAGCGCCGGGCGCTGCCTGACCCCACCAGCCCCAGGCAGGGCCGGCAGCGGCCCCCGGCCCCCAGGAGGCTGCGGGACGCCCCGGCCGCTGCCCGGCCCCGTGGAGCTGCCGGCCCTGCCCGCCGGGGGGCGCCTTTGGACACTGCGGCAGGACAGGGACCGGCTCTGGGATACGGCCTGGGGAGGGCACCCTGAGCACAGGGAGGAGAACAAGGAACATCTGGGAAATGTGGATTATAAGGGAAGGATCGAGACATTGTTTGGGTCGCAGGAAAACAAATTATTTTGCAGAAAGCTCTGCAGCTGTCAGAGGATGAGCACCCACAGGCACTGAGGGGGGCTGCAGGAGGGGCAGAAGAAGGCCCTGCAGCACTTGGGCACAAAGGCACAGCAGGTGAATGCAAGAAGGGAGCAGCAAAAGGCCAAGCTGAAGGCAAAGGCCAGGGCACAGTTCCTACAGCCCCTGAGGGATCAACCCCAGGGCCCAAGGGGGCCCCAGCACCCAGGGCACGGGCTCGGCCACAAGCACCTGGCACAGGCATTGCCCTCCTCGCCAGGGGAGAGCCCACCCAAACAGCCCCTGGCAAGGAATCAGGGCTCCAGCTGCAGGGCACAAGGACACTGCAAGCACAGACAGCAGCACCCGCAGACAGGAGCAAGTCCCCCCTTGATGGACATGGATTGGCAGGGGTGTCACAGCTCCCACTACACTGGAGCCCTTGAGAACATTCAGGTGGGTCTGCATTGAGAGGAGGCCTTTCCTGATGGACACAGGGGTCTCTCAAGCCACTCTGAATCTTATACCCGGGGGGGGAAAATGCCAAAAATGTCTCTGATTATTCAGGGGATAAGTGGGAAAGATGTGTGGTTTTATTCAACCACTAACAGCACATGTGGGAGATGGGTTTGAAATGCAGGAATTTTTATTTGCTCCTAATTGTGATTTTAATTTACTGGGAAGGCATTTAGTCGCTAAATTGGGAATGCAAATTAATTTTATAAAAGGTGATACAGAGGCTAGCTCTGTTGTACCTCTGTGCCAAATGCCTGGCAAGGCCTATGCTGAAGTGAACCCTGAAGTGTGGGCAGCCCCAGGGAAAGAGGGAAAATTAGATATGGAGCCTCTCCAAAGCACTTGAAGCAACCAGGACAAGTGGTGTCTAAAAGCAACACCCTGTTCCAGGGGAAGGCAGGAAGGGGAATCAGACAAAGCACAGGTCACCGCCCCATGATCAGCTCAACCCGTGGAGCTGTGGGTGCTTGTGTGAGCCTGGCACTGAAATGCCCTGAGCAGGAAGGCTTCAATATCTTCTGCTGACACCATGCCACCTAACAGGGGGCAAAAGCAAATCTGAAAAGCTGAAAGGCCAGCAGAAGAAATCCTACAACACCATGGACCAGCCCCTGCAAACCCAAAACAATTCATACCAGGAGCCACAGAACCCATTTCTCATTTCAATGCCATCATTAGATTACAAGCTGTCCTCAAAATAACAACCAAGCAGACAGCTCCAGCTCCTGACCTTCCTGCTGACCAATCCACTGAAATGAGGAACACAACATTTCACCATGGGATGGGACCAGATCATCTGTTAGCAGAAAAAGAAGGATTTTGTGGAAAATTCAATGACTCAAACTGGTCTTGCCAAAGAGATGACAAAGGAAAAGTGGTGAAACAGATACCAAAAGAAACAAGAAAGCAGCTCATGTACCAGTCCAAACATGGAAAGGACAGGAATGGGACACGGTTTTGTGGCTCCCTGGCAGCCCATGGGTTAAACGAATGCTCTTTCTCCTCTGATGTGCTACAGCAACTCTCATCTTTTTACCATGCTCCACACCTTGAGAGTGCAGCTCATTCAGCAGCTGAGCGAGGGGATGCAGGTGGCAGCCAGGCCTCCTGATCCAGAAACGGTTACAGTGATAGGGAATGAGGGCACTGAGAATAATCCCAAATCCAAAGAGGACTCGGGAAGAAAAAACAGAGTCAATGAATGAATCTGCTTGGAGACAGGGTCAGGGGCTTGTATATAAGGAAGTAACAGGAGAAAGCATCAGTTGCAGAAAATGTTAGAAATTGACACGGACTGCTGCTCAAAGTTCCCCTAGATTCCTGAACTTCCAGAAGAGTAAAGACTTAACAGAACCATGAATATCGGCTGTTCTACAAAAGTGGGGGTGCACATTAACATTAACCTGTGAGCCTGTGGGGGATCCCCACTGGAGCAGCCCGTTCCCGAGGGACCGTGTCCCGTGGGAGGGACCCCAGGCTGGAGCAGGA
>JALJVW010000077.1:119733-204430 GCA_024865655.1 Emberiza elegans | reverse complement strand
CCCCTGCACCCCTTATCCAGAGCCCATGCCCCTGCACCCCCATTCCCGCCATCCTGCCCCTTCCCAGGACCCCAGACCTGCCCTTTGTCTGGGCTTTGGACCCCCAGATTCCCATCTGTATCCTGTTCTGCCATTGCTGGCGCTTCCTGAAATGGGTTCCAAGGGGTATCAGAGAGTCCCAGGGTCCTGAAGTGAGGATCCAGTGGGATCCAGAGGAATTCTGGAATTCTTCCCCGCCCTGCTTTCTGTGTCTCCTGCTGGTGTCCCAGGATCCGCCTGCCTCCCAGCCCTAGTTCTCTCGTGACCCAGGGACCCCCAGCCCCCATTCCTGCCTTTCCCAGCTCCCAGACCCCACTGCCCTCAAACACTGGGGACCCTGGACTGCCTTTTGGTGGCATAACCTCTGATCCCCATCCCGCCTCTCCCAGTCCTTCCTTGAACCTTGACCCTTCCTGGCCTCCTGACCCTTCCTGACCTCGGACGCCCCCAGACCCCCAACTCTTGGGTGTCCCCAGTTCTGCACCCCTGCGTGTCCTGCGGGGTGTCCTGAAGGTCCTGGGGTTCCAGGGAATCTCAGGCTCTCTGTCCCTCCCTCCCTGCGCTGCCCCGGTCACTTTGTCTCCTGGGCCAAGTGGCACCGGATCCGCCCCACCGGGGACTGCCCTGGCACCGGGACCCCTGACCTTCCGTACCCCGGGCACGGGACCCTCGACCTTCCATTTCCGGGAACCCCTTCCAGGCACACAGACCCACTTGAATCAGCCCATTTCGGGGCACCGGGACGCCCTGTGCCCCCTTCCCCAGCCCCGATATCCCCTTGCATAATTTTATCTGGGAGCTTGAACCCCCTGAACCCCCATGCCCAGGGCACAGAAACGCCCTGAACCCTGATTTCTGGGCACCGACTTCCCCAACCCCCATTCCCAGGCACTGAACCTCCTGAACCTCAATTTTCAGAACCAGGATTACCCTTGAACTCCCAGAACCTGGAAAGGGAACCCCTGAACCCCATTTCCTGCATCCTGTTATCCGCACCGGGCCCTGCACCCCATTCCACTGCACCAGGGACCCCTCGAGCCCCCATTCCTGTGAACAGAGACCCCTGCACCTCCTTCCCCTGGCATCGGATCCCAGCCAGGCCATTATCCAGCACTGACCCCTGAACTCCTGGTTCCGGAAGGACTCTAAATTCTCTATTTCTGATAACCGAACCCTGAACCAAAAATTTTCGGGCACCAGGAACATCCTAAACCTGCATTCACGGACAGGGATACCCTGGCTATAACCCCTTTTGCATCCCAGACCCCCCCCCAATCCCTTTCCTGAGCATCCAGACCTCTGTACCCCCCCCCTTATCTGGCACCGAGATCCCCAGAACCCCATTTCTGGTCCACCTGGACCCCCTGAACTGCAGCATTCCTGGGCACCGGGAACCCCTAAACCCCACTCCTGGCAGGGGAACCCCTGAACTCCCTTTGGGTCCCAGACCCCCCCACCCACTTCCCAGCACTGGCACCCGTCTCTACCCCTTATGTGGCACCGGGACCCCTGAACCCCTGTTCCTGACACGCGGACCCCTGAGCGCCCATTTCCCGGCACACACCGACCCCTGTACCCACTTCAAGCAGCACTGGGGACCCCTCTGTACCCCCATTTCTGGTCACCGGCGCCCCTGAACCCCATTTCGGTCCCTGGCAGCACTGGGATCACTGTACCCTCGAACTTCCCTGAATTCCTGGAAGGAAATTCTGAACCTGCATTCCAGGGCGCTGGAACCGGTGAACCCCAATTTTGGGCACTGGGACCTCTGGACCCCTGCCCCCCTAATCCGGGACTGGGATCCCCCCATTTTGGCAGTGCACCTGGGACCCTGCAACCCCCATTCCCGGCCATCCTCATTCCCGGCACCCCCTGAACCTTGTCCCTTCCTTGATGAATCTCAGATCTCCCAAAATTCTGCCTCGGACCCCCCCCCATTCCCCCATTCCCAGCCTCAGACCCCTTGTTCACTTTTGCACCCCTGGGGTCCCCCTTTCGGTCCCCTGGGGTCCCAGGGGTCTCAAGGATCAATTTTTGGGCAGGGGGGGATCCCAGGGTCTCAAAGGATGAATTCCCTTTGGAATTCCCAAAATTCCTTTCCCTGTCCATTTCGCTTCCTGGGAGTGTCTCCCAGGCTGCGTCCCTGGATCCGCCCGCCTCCCAGCCCCCCAGCTCCCCTTCCGTGACCCAGGGACCCCCTGGGATCAGCCCCATCTCCCTGCCTTCCCAGCTCCCCTGACCCCAGTGGTTCAACACTGGGGACCCCTGGACCCCTTTGGTGGGCACAGGACCCCCTCGATCCCCCATCCCACCTCTCCCAGTCCCTTCCTTGAACTTCCATTTCCGGGCGAACCCCCTTCCAGGGCACAGAGCCCCCTTGAACGCTCATTTTGGGGATCGGGAACCCATGTGGTTCTTCCCCAGCCCCTGATAACCCCTGCACCCCTTATCTGGAGCCTGGAACCCTATGAACCCAAATCCTGGGCACGGAAACCACCCTGAACCCGAATTTCTGGTTACCGGGACCCCACTTCATCCCCTTATCTGGCACCAGGGCCCCCTGAACCTCAGTTTGTAGGCATTGGAACTCCCCTGAACCTCAATTTTTAGGCACCAGGATCCCTTGAACCAGTGAACCTGGGAAGGGAATCCCCCTGAAACCCATTTCCTGGGCACCAGGATCCCACTGCATCCCCTTATTCAATGCCAGGACCCCTTGAAGCCCCATTTCACTGCACCAGGACCCCCGTGCTCCCCCATATCCGGGACTGGAACCCTCCCAAACCCTCCATTCTCAGGGCACAGGGACCCCCTGAACCCCCCTTATCCAGCCCCATGCCCCCCCACCCCCCTAAACCCCGGCCCTCCCCTCCTCAGACACCCCAGCCCTCCACTGAACCTTTTCCTTGACCCCCGGCACCCCTGGACCCCCCCTGGGCTTTCCCCAGCCCCACCCCTACCCCCCACTCAACCCAGGGGCCCTCTGCACCTCCCTTTCCTGGGTGTTGTTGACCCATTTATCCTGGGACGCCCCATTGTCCTCCCCCCCTTCCTTGACCTCGGACCCCCCTGAACGTCCGTTCCTGGGCATGGGACCCCCTCCCCCCAGGGATCCACTCCCAGGACTGGGACCCCAGTCCTGGGGTTCCTCTCACGGGTTCTGGATGGGATCCCCGCACCCCTCCCCGGCCCTCCCGCCCTTCCCCTCCCCCAGACCCCTGCCCTTTTCCCCAACCTTTGCATCCCCCTGGATCTCCCGGCGACCAGGTCCCCAGCCCTCCACCCTCGGGCTGCCTTTGGCCTCCTGTGGGGGTCCCAGGGGTCCCAGGTGGTTCTCAGAGGCCCAGGGGGGGCCAGGGGATCCAGAGGGATCCCTGAGGATTCACCCACCCCCCTGAACTGGCAGTTTCCCCCCCTCCCAGCGGGGAACCCATCCATGGCTCCGCGTCCCAACCTGCAGACTGGATCTGCCCTGCGACCGGTGACGTCACTGGGACCCAGGGACCTGCCATTGGCGGACAGTAAACCCGGGAAATGGCGAACCCTTGAACTCTTGGTGGAACCATGTCTGGGGCGGAGCCAGGGCTGTGGGCCGGGCACAGGGAACCCGCCATGGCCCCATTTCCCAGCGCCTGGGTCTTGGGAGATCTCCCACCTGGTCTCCCTTGGGGCCCTGGGGGTCCCAGGAGAGGGTTCCAGGGCGGACCCAAGGTGAGGATGAATTCCCCGGAACCCCATGAAACTGGGACCCCCTGCGAACTTCCATTGCCGGTCACGGGACCCCCTGAGCTTCCAATCCCGGGCATCAAATCCCCTGCAGCCCATTTTGGGTCCTGTGTCCCCCTCCATCCCCTTCCCCAGCACCGGGACCCCTGAATCGCCATTTCCTCATGTGGCCTCCGGGACGCCCTGAACCCCATTCCTGGGCAGGGAACCCCTGAACAGAACCGCCAATCCTGAGCCCTCAGCACCAGAATCCACTGAGCCCCCATGTCCGGGTACCAGGACCCCCCTGCACCCCTTTATATGGCACCGGGACCCACACATCTCAGATCTCCCCATTTCTGGGGATGAGGATCCATTTGAATTCACAATCGCAGCACGGGAACCCTCTGAACCCCAATTTTGGGCACCGTGACCCCCTGTCCCCCCCCAGGACTGGGACCCCCCTGCACCCCGTCAGTGCTCTGGGACCCCTGCACCCCATTCCCGGCCATCCCGCCCTTCCAAGACCCCCAGACCCCGCCCTTGTCCCTCGGCTTTTGGACCCCTAGATCACCCAAAATTCTGCATCCCCCCCGTTCTCCATTGCCGGCACTTCCTGAAATGGGTTCCAAGGGGTATCAGAGGGTCCCAGGGGTCTCAGCGAGGATCCAGTGGGATCCAGATGAATTCCTGGAATTCCCTTTCCCTGTCTCTGCTTTCATGTCTCCCAAGCTGCGTCCCTGGGATCCGCCTGCCTCCCCAGCCCCAGCTCCCCCTTCCTGTGACCCAGGGACCCCTGCAGCCCCATTCCTGCCTTCCCAGCTCCCAGACCCCAGTGGCCTCAACACTGGGGACCCCTGGACCGCCTTTGGTGGGCACAGGGACCCGCTGGATCCCCCATCCCGCCTCTCCCAGTCCCTTCCTTGAACCTTGGACCCTTCCTGGCTCTCCCGGTTCCCTTCCCGACCCTCGGACGCCCCCAGGTCCCCCAATATCTCTGCGTCCCCCCAGTTCTGCACCCCCTGCGCTTCCTGCGGGGGGGTCCTGGCAGGTCCTGGGGGTTCAGGGGAATTCCCAGGCTCCTCTGTCCCCCCCTCCCCGCGCTGCCCCCGGTCACTTTGCGTCTCCTGACTGCGGCACTGGGATCCGCCTGCACCGGGGACTGCCTGGCACCGGGACCCCTGACCCTCGCAATTCCCGGGGGACCCCTCGACCTTCCATTTCCAAGGAACCCCTTCCAGGGGGCACAGAGACCCACTTGAACGTTCATTTCAGGGGCACCGGACGCCCCTGTGCCCCTTCCCCAGCCCCGATATCCCCTGCATACCCCTTATCTGGAGCCTGAACCCCTAACCCCCATGCCCAGGCACAGAAACGTCTTGAACCCCTGATTTCTGGGCACTGACTCCCCCCCAAACCCCCATTCCCAGGCACTGAACTCTCCTGAACCTCAATTTCAGGCACCAGGTTACCTTGAATCCCAGAACCCGGAAAAGGGAACCCCTGAACCCCATTTCCTGGGCATCCTGTTATCCGGCACCGGGCCCCTGCACCCCCATTCCACTGCACCAGGACCCCTCGAGCCCCCCATTCCTGTGAACAGAGACCCCCTGCACCCCTCCCTGGCATCGGATCCCAGCCAGGCCATTATCCAGCACCCGACCCCTGAACCCCCTAGGAAGGGAACCTTCCTGAACCCCCATTCCTGGGCACCGGCACTCCCAGAACCACCATTTTCAGGCCCTGGGACCTCCTAAACCTCCATTCCCGGACAGGGAAACCCCACATAACTTTTTTGCATCCTGTGACCCCCAATCCCCTTCCCGAGCATCCAGACCCCCTGTACCCCCTTATCTGGCACCGAGATCCCCTGAACCCCATTTCCTGATCACCCAGACCCCTGAACTGCAGCAATTCCCGGGCACTGGGAACCCCTAAACCTCAATTCCTAAGCAGGGGAACCCCTGAACCCCCATTTTGGGTCCCAGGACCCCCTCACCCACTTCCCCAGCACTGGACCCCTGAACCCCCCTTCCTGACACGTGGACCCCTGAGCGCCCATTTCCGGCCACACTGACCCCTGTACCCATCTTCTGGCAGAACTGAGACCCCCTGTACCCCATTTCTGGTCACCGCCGCCCGCGGAACCCCCATTTTTGGGCACCTAAACCCCCTCAAACCCCGAATTCGGGAAGGAAATTCCCCCTGAACCCGCATTCCCGGCACAGGATTCCTCTGAACCCAAATTTTTGGGCACTGGGACCCCCCCTGCCCCCTCTAATCCGGGACTGGGATCCCCCCGCATCCCGTCAGTGCTCTGGGACCCCCTGCACCCCCATTCCCGGCCATCCCGCCCTTCCCAGACCCCAGACCCGCCCTTGTCCTCGGCTTTTGGACCCCCAGATCTCCCAAAATTCTGCGTCACCCCCATTCTCCATTGCCGGCACTTCCTGAAATGGGTTCCATGACGGTCCCAGAGGGTCCCAGGGGTCTCAGCGGAGGATCCAGGGGATCCAGATGAATTCCCTGAATTCCCTTTTCCCTGTCTCTGCTTTCGCGTCTCCCAGGCTGCGTCCCCGGGATCCGCCCGCCTCCCCAGCCCCAGCTCCCCTTTCCTGTGACCCAGGGACCCCTGCAGCCCCATTCCTGCCTTCCCAGCTCCCAGACCCCAGTGGCCTCAACACCGGGACCCCTGGACTGCATTTGGTGGGCACAGGACCCCTGGATCCCCATCCCACCTCTCCCAGTCCCTTCCTTGAACTTCCATTTCCAGGCGAACCCCTTCCAGGCACACAGACCCCTTGAACGTTCATTTTGGGGAATCGGGAACCCCATGTACCCCTTCCCAGCCCCCGATAATCCTGCACCCCCATCTGGAGCCTGAAACCTCTGAACCCAAACCCCTGGGCATGGAAACCACCCCTGAACCTGAATTTCTGAGCACCGGGACCCACTGTTTCCCTTTATCTGGCACCAGGGCCCCATGAACCTCAGTTTTTAGGCACTGAACTCCCCTGAACCTCAATTTTAGGCACCAGGAGCCTTTGAACCAGTGAACCTGGGAAGGGAACCCCGAAACCCATTTCCTGGGCACCGGGACCCCACTGCATCCCCTTATTCAACGCCAGGACCCCTTTGAAGCCCCATTTCACTGCACCAGGACCCCTGTGCTCCCCCATATCCGGGACTGGAACCTCCCAAACCCTCCATTCTCAGGCACAGGGACCCCCTGTGCACCCCTTATCCAGCCCCCATGCCCCCCCCACCCCCTTTCCCGGCCCTCCCTCTCAGACACCCCAGCCCCTGCTTTTTCCTGACCCCGGCACCCCTGGACCCCCCCACTCCTGCCTTCCCCAGCCCCACCCCCCCCCACCTCAACCCAGGGCCGGTGCCCCCCTTCCTGGGTGGTGCACCCCATTTTTCCTGGGGACGCACCTTGTCCTCACCCCTTCCCTTGACCTCGGACCCCTGAACCTCCGTTCCTGGGGCACGGGAGACCCCCTGCACCCCTAATCCGGGACTGGGACCCTCCTGGACCCTCACGTGTTCTGGGACCCCCCTGCACCCCCCCTGAACCTCCTGCCCTTCCCAGACCCCAGACCCGCCCTTTCCTTCCCCTTTCCACCACCGGATCTCCCAGAACCCCCCCCCAGTTCTCCACCTCGGCACCTGGGGTCCCAAACCCCAGGTGGTTCTCAGGACAGGGCGGTTTGGTGCACCCCACAGAGGATCCTGAGGGATTCTGAATTCCCCGACCCCCTCCCCGGTCCTGAGCATCCCCCCCTGTACCCCTGATCTGCCCGAGACCCCCGTGACGTCACCTGACAGGCTGCCATTGGCGGACAGTAAACCTGGGAGTGGGGCACGGGCTGCAGGCGGCTCTTGGGTGGGAACCATGTCCTAAACCCTCATGGCCAGGGCTAAGGGCAGGCGGAGCCGCCATGGAGTGCAGCCATGGGTCTGGGCACTTCTTGGGGCTCCTGGGGACCCCCCCCTGACTGGTGAGTGGGAACCCTGAAACTGGGACCCCCCTGAACTTCCATTGCCGGACACCCCACATCCTGAGCTTCTATTACCGGGCATAACCCTCCACCCATAGCCCCCCTTTGGGTCCTGTGTCCACCCTCCATCCCTTCCCCAGCACTGGGACCCCCGATCTACCCCTCATGTGGCACCGGGACGCCCTGAACCCCATTCCTGGGCAGGGAAAGCCCCGTGAACCGCCAATCCCGGGCACCAGAATCCACTGAGCCCCCATGTCCGGGTACCGGGACCCCCCTGCACCCCCTTATATGGCACCGGGACCCACACCAGATCTCCCATTTCTGGGGATGAGGATCCATTTGAATTCTGAATCGCAGCACGGGACCCTCTGAACCCCAATTTTTGGGCACCGTGACCCCCCTGTCCCCCTAATCCAGGACTGGGACCCCCCTGCACCCCCGTCAGTGCTCTGGGACCCCCTGCACCCCCATTCCCGGCCATCCCGCCCTTCCAAGACCCCAGACCCGCCCTTGTCCTCGGCTTTTGGACCCCTAGATCACCCAAAATTCTGCGTCACCCCCATTCTCCATTGCCGGCACTTCCTGAAATGGGTTCCAAGGGGTATCAGAGGGTCCCAGGGGGTCTCAGCGAGGATCCAGTGGGATCCAGATGAATTCCCTGGAATTCCCCTTTTCCCCGTCTCGCTTTCGCGTCTCCCAAGCTGCGTCCCCGGGATCCGCCCGCTTCTCCCAGCCCCAGCTCCCCCTTCCCGTGACCCAGGGACCCCCTGCAGCCCCATTCCTGCCTTTCCCAGCTCCCAGACCCCACTGCCCTCAACACCGGGACCCCTGGACCGCCTTTGGTGGGCACAGGGACCCCCTGGATTTCCCATCCCACCTCTCCCAGTCCCTTCCTTGAACTTCCATTTCCAGGCGAATCCCCCTTCCAGGGCACACAGACCCCCTTGAACGTTCATTTTGGGGAATCGGGAACCCCATGTACCCCCTTCCCCAGCCCCGATAATCCTGCACCCCCTTATCTGGAGCCTGGAACCCTCTGAACCCAAATCCTGGGCACGGAAACCGCCCTGAACCCCAATTTCTGGTTACCGGGACCCCACTGCATCC
Organism: Emberiza elegans; assembly: GCA_024865655.1. Taxonomy (NCBI): domain Eukaryota; kingdom Metazoa; phylum Chordata; class Aves; order Passeriformes; family Fringillidae; genus Emberiza; species Emberiza elegans. Next base: position 195,575 of record JALJVW010000077.1, on the reverse strand, counting down.
CCTTATCTGGCACCAGGACCCCTGAACCTCAGTTTGTAGGCATTGGAACTCCCCTGAACCTCAATTTTTAGGCACCAGGACCCCTTGAACCAGTGAACCTGGGAAGGGAAACCCCTGAAACCCATTTCCTGGGCACCGGGACCCCACTGCATTCCCTTATTCAACGCCAGGACCCCTTGAAGCCCCATTTCACTGCACCAGGACCCCCGTGCTCCCCCATATCCGGGACTGGAACCCTCCCAAACCCTCCATTCTCAGGCACAGGGACCCCCCGTGCACCCCCTTATCCAGCCCCCATGCCCCTCCACCCCTTTCCCGGCCCTCCCCCTCTCAGACAACCCAGCCCCCGCTTTTCCTTGACCCCGGCACCCCTGGACCCCCACTCCTGCTTTCCCCAGCCCCCACCCACCCCCCCGCTCAACCCTGGGGGCCCGTGCACCCCCTTTCCTGGGTGTTGCACCCCATTTTTCCTGGGCACACCTTGTCCTCACCCCCTTCCCTTGACCTCGGACCCCCTGAACCTCCGTTCCTGGGCATCCCCCCTGTTAATCCGGGACTGGGACCCCTCCTGGACCCCTCACGTGTTCTGGGACCCCCTCTCCCCCCCTCCCTGCCCTCCCCAGACCCCAGACCCGCCCTTTTCCTTCACCTTTTACCCCGGATCTCCCAATTTCCGGGTCCCCCAGTTCTCCACTCTCAGGCCATTATCCCAGGGGTCCCAGGTGGTTCTCAGAACTCCAGGGCGGTCGCAGCGGGATCCAGAGGGATCCTGAGGGATTCTGTGGGAATTCCCCCATTCCCCGGTCCCTTTCGCTTCCGCGTCCCAACCTGCGAGACCACCATCTGCCCGGCGACCGGTGACGTCACTGAAAGATCGGGCTGCCATTGGCGGACAGTAAACAGCAGGGCCAATGGCATACCGCAGGCGGCTCTTGGGTGGAACCATGTCTGAGGCAGGGCCAGGGCTGTGGGCGGGGGCCCCGGAGCAGCGCCATGGCTGCAGCGCTGGGTCTGGGGCTGCTCTTGGGGCTCCTGGGGACCCGGGGGCGCGACCAAAGGTGAGTGGGAACCCCAGAACCCCTGGACCCCTGAACTTCCATTGCCGGTCACCGGGACCCTCCTGAACCTTCTATTACCGGGCATAACCCTCCACCCATAGCCCCCCATTTTGGGTCCTGTGTCCCCCTCCCATCCTTCCCCAGCACAGGGACTCCCCTCTACCCCTCATTCTGGGCACCGGGACGCCCTGAACCCCATTCCTGGGCAGGGAAAGCCCCGTGAACCACCATTCCCGGGCACCAGAATCCACTGAGCCCCCATGTCCGGGTACCGGGACCCCCCTGCACCCCCTTATCTGGCACCGGGACCCACACCAGATCTCCCATTTCTGGGGATGAGGATCCATTTGAATTCTGAATCGCAGCACGGGAACCCTCTGAACCCAAATTTTTGGGCACCGTGACCCCCCTGTCCCCCCTAATCCGGGACTGGGATCCCCTGCACCCCCGTCAGTGCTCTGGGACCCCCTGCACCCCCATTCCCGGCCATCCCGCCCTTCCCAGACCCCAGACCCGCCCTTGTCCTCGGCTTTTGGACCCCTAGATCACCCAAAATTCTGCGTCCCCCCGGTTCTCCATTCCCGGCACTTCCTGAAATGGGTTCCAAGGGGTATCAGAGAGTCCCAGGGGGTCTCAGCGAGGATCCAGTGGGATCAGATGAATTCCTGGAATTCCCCTTTTCCCTGTCTCGCTTTCGCGTCTCCCAAGCTGCGTCCCCTGATCCGCCCGCCTCTCCAGGCCCCAGCTCCCCTTCCCGTGACCCAGGGACCCCCTGCAGCCCCATTCCTGCCTTTCCCAGCTCCCAGACCCCAGTGGCCTCAACACTGGGGACCCCTGGACCCCCTTTGGTGGGCACAGGGACCCCCTGGATCCCCCATCCCGCCTCCTCCCAGTCCCTTCCTTGAACCTTCCCCTTCCTGGCTCCCCCCCTTCCTGACCCCATCCCACGCCCCCAGTCCCCCCCTTGCCCCCAGTTCTGCACCCCTGAACCCCCATCCTGGCTTTCCCAGGGGTTCAGGGATTCCACTCCTGTCCCTCCCCCCCTGGCCTGGGGTCCTTGAACCCCCAAATGCTGGGCACTTCCGCCCTGGCACAATGCCCCGGCACCAGGACCCCCAGCTGCCTCCCCATGGGGACCCCCTGAACTTCCATCCCCCCTTCCTGGGCAGAGACCCCTTGAACGTTCATTTTGGGGAATCCGTAGCCCTCCCCCATCCCCAGCCCTGATAATCCCCCCCTTATCTGGAGCCTGGAACCCTCTGAACCCCAAATCCTGGGCACGGAAACCGCCCTGAACCTGAAATTTCTGTTACCAGGACCCACTGCATCCCCCTTATCTGGCACCAGGACCCCTGAACCTCAGTTTGTGAGGCATTGAACTCCCTGAACCCCCAATTTTAGGCACCCCTTCCTTGAACCAGTGAACCTGGGAAGGGAACCCCTGAAACCCATTTCCTGGGCACCAGGACCCCACTGCATTCCCTTATTCAACGCCAGGACCCCTTGAAGCCCCATTTCACTGCACCAGGACCCCCGTGCTCCCCCATATCCGGGACTGGAACCCTCCCAAACCCTCCATTCTCAGGCACAGGGACCCCCCAAACACCCCCATATCCTAGGCCCATGCCCCCCTCACCCCCCTTTCCCGGCCCTCCCCCTCTCAGACACCCCAGCCCCCGCTTTTCCTTGACCCCGGCACCCCTGGACCCCCACTCCTGCCTTCCCCAGCCCCCACCCACCCCCTCCTCACCCCGGGGCCCCCCTTTCCTGGGCACAGGGACCCCCTGCACCCCCCATTGCCCTCACCCCCCTTTCCTGGGCACAGGGACCCCCTGCACCCCCCGCCCTCCCCTGGGCTGGGCACAGGGACCCCTGCACCCCTTTCCTCCAGGGACCCCTGCACCCTTTGCCCTCACCCCTTTCCTGAGCACAGGGACCCCCTGAACCTCTCCCTTTCCTGGGCACAGGGACCCCTCCCCCCCATTGCCCTCCCCTTTCCTGGGCACAGGGACCCCTGCACCCCCATTGCCCTGCCCTGGGCACAGGGACCTCCTGGACTGGGACCCCCCTGCACCCCCTGGGATCCCCTCACGGATCCCCATTCTGGGACCCCCACACCTCCCCGGCCCCTCCCGCCCTTCCCAGACCCCAGACCCGCCCTTTTCCTTCACCTTTGCACCACCGGATCTCCCACATTTCCGGGTCCCCCCAGTTCTCCAGTCTCGGCGCTCCCTTAAGGGGGTCCCAGGGGGTCCCAGGTGGTTCTCAGAGGGCTCCAGGGCGGTCGCAGCGGGGATCCAGAGGAATTCTGAGGGCATTCCCTGGCCCCCCCCCTCCCCCCCCCCCGTCCCTTTCCTTCCGCGTCCCAACCTGCGAGACCGGGATCTGCCCGGCGACCGGTGACGTCACTGACGATCAGGCTGCCATTGGCGGACAGGAAACAGCAGGGCCAATGGCGGGGCCGCAGGCGGCTCTTGGGGTGGAACCATGTCTGGGGCGGGGCCAGGGGGCTGTGGGGACCCCAGCCGCAGCGGGAACCCTGCCACCGGGAACCCTGTAAATTTCCATTGGGTCTGGGGTAACTCTTGGGGCTCTTTGGGTCCTGGGACCCCTCCATCCCCCCCCAGTGAGTGGGACCCCTCATCTTGGGAACCGGACCCCTGAACCCATTTCCGGGCACAGGGACCCCCTGAACTTCTATTCCCGGGCATAAAAAATCCACCCATAGCCCCCATTCCGGGTCCTGGGTCCCCCTCCATCCCCTTCCCAGCACTGGACTCCCCTTGAACCCTCATGTGGCACCCTCTCGCCCTGAACCCCATTCCTGGGGGAGAGAATCTTGAACCTCCATTCCCAGGCACCCCCTGAACTCCCACTGAGGGACATGTCCATTTCCTGGCAGCGGGACCCCCCTGCACCCCCTTATCTGGCACCCGGCCCACACCAGATCTCCCATTCCCGGGGTTCAGGATCCCTTCGAACCCTGCATCGCAGTAGGGGAACCCTCTGAACCCCCAGTTTTGGGCACTGGGACCCCCCTGCATCCCCTTATCCAGGACTGGGATCCCCGCACCCCAGTCAGTGCTCTAGGACCCCCTGCACCCCCATTCTCGGCCATCCCGCCCTTCCCAGACCCCAGACCCGCCCTTTTCCCCGGCTTTTGGACCCCCAGATCCCCCAAAATTCTGCGTCCCCCCCCGTTCTCCATTCCCGGCGCTTCCTGGAAGGGGTTCCAGGGGTCCCGGAGGGTCCCCCGGGGTCCCAGGGGGTCACAGCGAGGATCCAGTGGGATCCAGATGAATTCCCTGGAATTCCCCTTTTCCCCGTCTCGCTTTCGCGTCTCCCAAGCTGCGTCCCCGGGATCCGCCCGCCTCTCCCAGCCCCAGCTCCCCCTTCCCGTGACCCAGGGACCCCCTGGAGCCCCATTCCTGCCTTTCCCAGCTCCCAGACCCCACTGCCCTCAACACCGGGGACCCCTGGACCGCATTTGGTGGGCACAGGGACCCCCTGGATCCCCCATCCCACCTCTCCCAGTCCCTTCCTTGAACTTCCATTTCCGGGCGAACCCCGCTTCCAGGGCACACAGACCCCCTTGAACGTTCATTTTGGGGAATCGGGAACCCCATGTACCCCCTTCCCCAGCCCCGATAATCCTGCACCCCCTTATCTGGAGCCTGGAACCCTCTGAACCCCAAATCCTGGGCATGGAAACCGCCCTGAACCCAAATTTCTGAGCACCGGGACCCACTGCATCCCTTTATCTGGCACCAGGGCCCCTGAACCTCAGGTTTTAGGCACTGGAACTCCCCTGAACTTCAATTTTTAGGCACCAGGAGCCTTGAACCAGTGAACCTGGGAAGGGAACCCCCCTGAAACCCATTTCCTGGGCACCGGGACCCCACTGCATCCCCTTATTCAACGCCAGGACCCCTTGAAGCCCCATTTCACTGCACCAGGACCCCCGTGCTCCCCCATATCCGGGACTGGAACCCTCCCAAACCCTCCATTCTCAGGCACAGGGACCCCCCGTGCACCCCCTTATCCAGCCCCCATGCCCCTCCTCACCCCCTTTCCCGGCCCTCCCCCTCTCAGACAACCCAGCCCCCGCTTTTCCTTGACCCCGGCACCCCTGGACCCCCACTCCTGCTTTCCCCAGCCCCCACCCACCCCCCACTCAACCCAGGGGGCCGGTGCACCCCCTTTCCTGGGTGTTGCACCCCATTTTTCCTGGGGACGCCCCATTGTCCTCACCCCCCTTCCCTTGACCTCGGACCCCCTGAACGTCCGTTCCTGGGCATGGGGACCCCCTGCACCCCCTAATCCGGGACTGGGACCCCTCCTGGACCCTCTCACGTGTTCTGGGACCCCCGCACCCCTCCCCGGCCCTCCCGCCCTTCCCAGACCCCAGACCCGCCCTTTTCCTTCCGCTTTGCACCACCGGATCTCCCAAATTTCCGGGTCCCCCCCAGTTCTCCACTCTCGGCGCTTCCTTAAGGGGGTCCCAGGGGGTCCCAGGTGGTTCTCAGAGGGCTCCAGGGCGGTCGCAGCGGGGATCCAGAGGGATCCTGAGGGATTCTGTGGAATTCCCCCGACCCCTCCCCGGTTCCTTTCGCTTCCGCGTCCCAACCTGCGAGACCGGGATCTGCCCGGCGACCGGTGACGTCACTGAGAGATCGGGCTGCCATTGGCGGACAGTAAACAGCGGGGCCAATGGCGGGGCCGCAGGCGGCTCTTGGGGTGGAACCATGTCTGGGGCGGGGCCAGGGCTGTGGGCGGGGCCGCAGCGGAGCAGCGCCATGGCTGCAGCGCTGGGTCTGGGGCTGCTCTTGGGGCTCCTGGGGGACCCGGGGGGCGCGACCAAAGGTGAGTGGGAACCCCGAAACCGGGAACCCCCTGAACTTCCATTGCCGGTCACCGGGACCCTCCTGAGCTTCTATTGCCGGGCATAACCCTCCACCCATAGCCCCTTTTTGGGTCCTGTGTCCACCCTCCATCCCCTTCCCCAGCACCGGGACTCCCCTCTACCCGCTCATGTGGCACCGGGACGCCCTGAACCCCATTCCTGGGCAGGGAAAGCCCCGTGAACCACCATTCCCGGGCACCAGAATCCACTGAGCCCCCATGTCCGGGTACCGGGACCCCCCTGCACCCCCTTATCTGGCACCGGGATCCACACCAGATCTCCCATTTCTGGGGATGAGGATCCATTTGAATTCTGAATCGCAGCACGGGAACCCTCTGAACCCAAATTTTTGGGCACCGTGACCCCCCTGTCCCCCCTAATCCGGGACTGGGATCCCCTGCACCCCCATTCCCGGCCATCCCGCCCTTCCCAGACCCCAGACCCGCCCTTGTCCTCGGCTTTTGGACCCCTAGATCACCCAAAATTCTGCGTCCCCCCGGTTCTCCATTCCCGGCACTTCCTGAAATGGGTTCCAAGGGGTATCAGAGGGTCCCAGGGGGTCTCAGCGAGGATCCAGTGGGATCCAGATGAATTCCCTGGAATTCCCCTTTTCCCCGTCTCGCTTTCGCGTCTCCCAAGCTGCGTCCCCGGGATCCGCCCGCCTCTCCCAGCCCCAGCTCCCCCTTCCCGTGACCCAGGGACCCCCTGGAGCCCCATTCCTGCCTTTCCCAGCTCCCAGACCCCACTGCCCTCAACACCGGGGACCCCTGGACCGCCTTTGGTGGGCACAGGGACCCCCTGGATCCCCCATCCCGCCTCTCCCAGTCCCTTCCTTGAACCTTGGACCCTTCCCGGCTCTCCCTGGTTCCCTTCCCGACCCTCGGACGCCCCCAGACCCCCAGTCTCTGCGTCCCCCCAGTTCTGCACCCCCTGCGCGTCCTGCGGGGGTCTTGGCAGGTCCCGGGGGGTTCAGGGGAATTCCCAGGGTTTCCTCTGTCCCCTCCCCCTCCCCGCGCTGCCCCGGTCACTTTGGCGTCTCCCAAGCTGCGGCACCGGGATCCGCCCGGGCACCGGGGACTGCCCCGGCACCGGGACCCCCCTGACCCGCAATTCCCGGGCACGGGGACCCCCCAACTTCCATTTCCGGGCGAACCCCCCTTCCTGGGCATAGAGACCCCCTTGAACGTTCATTTTGGGGCACCGGGACGCCCCTGTGCCCCCTTCCCCAGCCCCGATAACCCCTGCATACCCTTATCTGGAGCCTGGAACCCCCTGAACCCCCATGCCCAGGCACAGAAACGCCCCGAACCCCGATTTCTGGGCACCGGGACCTCCCCCAAACCCCCATTCCTAGGCACTGGAACTCTCCTGAACCTCAATTTTCAGGCACCAGGACCCCTTGAATCCCAGAACCTGGGAAGGGAACCCCCTGAACCCCATTTCCTGGGCATCCCGTTATCCGGCACCGGGCCCCCTGCACCCCCATTCCACTGCACCAGGACCCCCTCGAGCCCCCCATTCCTGTGAACAGAGACCCCCTGCACCCCTTCCCTGGCATCGGATCCCAGCCAGGCCATTATCCAGCACCGGGACCCCCTGAACCCCGGTTCCCGGGAAGGGACTCCCCCTAAATTCCCATTTCTGATAACCGGAACCCCCGGAACCAAAATTTTCGGGCACCAGGAACATCCTAAACCTGCATTCACGGACAGGGAAACCCCACATAGCCCCTTTTTGGGTCCTGTGACCCCCCTCAATCCCTTTCCCGAGCATCCAGACCCCCCTGTACCCCCTTATCTGGCACCGAGATCCCCAGAACCCCCATTTCTGGTCACCCGGACCCCCCTGAACCGCAGCAATTCCCGGGCACCGGGAACCCCCTAAACCTCAATTCCCGGGCAGGGGAACCCATCTCAACCCCCATTTTTGGGTCCTGTGACCCCCTCACTCCACTTCCCCAGCACCAGGACCGCCCTCTACCCCCTTATCTGGCACCGGGACCCCCCTGAGCCCCCGTTCCTGACACGCGGAACCCTGAGCGCCCATTTCCGGCCACACCGACCCCCCTGTACCCCCTTCGGCAGCACTGGGACCCCCCTGTACCCCATTTCTGCTCACCGGCGCCCCCGGAACCCCCATTTTCAGGCACCTAAACCCCCTCGAACCCCGAATTCCTGGAAGGAAATTCCCCCTGAACCCACATTCCAGGGCGCGGGAACCAGTGAACACCAATTTTTGGGCACTGGGACCCCCCCTGCCCCCCTAATCCGGGACTGGGATCCCCCTGCACCCCCGGCAGTGCTCTGGGACCCCCTGCACCCCCATTCTCGGCCATCCCGCCCTTCCCAGACCCCAGACCCGCCCTTGTCCTTGGGTTTTGGACCCCCAGATCTCCCAAAATTCTGCATCTCCCCATTCTCCATTCCCAGCGCTTCCTGGAAGGGGTTCCAGGGGTCCCGGAGGGTCCCCCGGGGTCCCAGGGGGTCTCAGCGAGGATCCAGGGGGATCCAGATGAATTCCCTGGAATTCCCCTTTTCCCCGTCTCGCTTTCGCGTCTCCCAAGCTGCGTCCCCGGGATCCGCCCGCCTCTCCCAGCCCCAGCTCCCCCTTCCCGTGACCCAGGGACCCCCTGCAGCCCCATTCCTGCCTTTCCCAGCTCCCAGACCCCAGTGGCTTCAACACCGGGGACCCCTGGACCCCCTTTGGTGGGCACAGGGACCCCCTGGATCCCCCATCCCGCCTCTCCCAGTCCCTTCCTTGAACTTCCATTTCCGGGCGAACCCCCCTTCCAGGGCACAGAGACCCCCTTGAACGCTCATTTTGGGGGATGGGGAACCCCATGTACCCCCTTCCCCAGCCCCGATAACCCTGCACCCCCTTATCTGGAGCCTGGAACCCTCTGAACCCAAATCCTGGGCACGGAAACCGCCCTGAACCCCAATTTCTGGGCACCGGGACCCACTGCATCCCCTTATCTGGCACCAGGACCCTGAACCTCAGTTTGTAGGCACTGGAACTCCCCTGAACCCAAATTTTCAGGCACCAGGACCCCTTGAACCCTGGAACCTGGGAAGGGAACCCCCCTGAACCCCATTTCCTGGGCACCAGGATCCCACTGCATTCCCTTATTCAACACCAGGACCCCTTGAAGCCCCATTTCACTGCACCAGGACCCCCGTGTTCCCCCATATCCGGGACTGGAACCCTCCCAAACCCTCCATTCTCAGGCACAGGGAACCCCCCCGCACCCCCTTATCCAGCCCCCATGCCCCCCCTTTCCCGCACCCCTTCCTGGCCCTCCTCTCAGACCACCCCAGCCCCCGCTTTCCCTTGACCCCGGCACCCTGGAGACCCCTCCTGCCCCCCAGCCCCCACCCACCTCCACCTGACCCCGGGCACAGGGACCCCCTGGACCCCCATTGCCTCACCCCCCTTTCCTGGGCCCCAGCCCCCTGCACCCCCACCCCCACCCCAACCCACAGGGACCCCCTGCACCCCCCATTGCCCTCACCCCCCTTTCCTGGGCACAGGGACCCCCTGCACCCCCATTGCCCTCACCCCCCTTTCCTGGGCACAGGGACTCCCTGAATCTCCGTTCCTGGGCACAGGGACCCCCTGCACCCCCAAATCCGGGACTGGGATCCCCTCCTGGACCCCCTCACGTGTTCTGGGACCCCCCCACCCCTCCCCGCCCATCTCGCCCTTCCCAGACCCCAGACCCACCCTTTTCCTTCACCTTTGCATCCCCGGATCTCCCAAATTTCCGGGTCTCCCCAGTTCTCCACTCTCGGCGCTTCCTTAAGGGGGTCCCAGGTGGCTCTCAGAGGGCTCCAGGGCGGTCTCAGCGGGGATCCAGAGGGATCCTGAGGGATTCTGTGGAATTCCCCCATCCCCTCCCCCGTCCCCGCCCTCCTCGGTCCCTTTCGCTTCCGCGTCCCAACCTGCGAGACCGGGATCTGCCCGGCGACCGGTGACGTCACTGAGAGATCGGGCTGCCATTGGCCATAAGGAAATAGCAGCGCCAATGGCGAGGCCGGAGGCGGCTTTGGGGGCGGGGCCAGAGCTAGGGCGGGGCCAGGTCTGTGGGCGGGGCCGCAGCGGAGCAGCGCCATGGCTGCAGCGCTGGGTCTGGGGCTGCTCTTGGGGCTCCTGGGGGACCCGGGGGGCGCGACCAAAGGTGAGTGGGAACCCCGAAACCGGGACCCCCCTGAACTTCCATTGCCGGTCACCGGGACCCTCCTGAACTTCTATTACTGGGCACGGGAACCCCCCATAGCCCCATTTTGGGTCCTGTGACCCCCCTCCATCCCCTTCCGCAGCACCGGGACCCCCCCATACCCCTTATCTGTCATCGAGATCTCCCTAAACTCCCATTCCTGGCCAGGGAAACCCCCCTGAACCGCCACTCTGGGGCATCAGAATTTATAAGCCCCCATTCCTGAGCACGGGCACCGCTTGAGCGCCCATTTATGGACACCGGAGCCCACTTGAACCCCGAATTCCGGGTAGAGAATCCCCTGAATCCCCATTCCTGGGCACGGGGACCCCCTGAACGTTCATTTCTTGGCAGCGGGACGCCCTGCACCCCCTTATCTGGCACCGGGACCCACCGGATCTCCCATTCCTGGGGTTCAGGATCTCTTTGAATCCTGAATCGCAGCACGGGAACCCCCTGAATCTCCATTTTTGGGCACCGGGACCCCCCTGCACCCCCTAATCCGGGACTGAGACTCCCCCGCACCCCTGTCAATGCTCTGGGACCCCCTGCACCCCCTTTTTCAGGCATCCCGCATTTCCCACACCCCGGACCCGCCCATTTCCTTGACCTTTGGACCGCCCAGATCTCCCAACTTTCCGTGTCCCCTCCGTTTTCCATTATTGCCACTTCCCGAAACGGGGTCCAAGAGGGTCCCAGCAGTCTCAGGGGGTCGCAGCGGGGATCCAGAGGGATCCAGATGAACTCCCTGACATTCCCCCTTTCCCCCGTCCCCCCCCTGCGTTCCCTCGGTCTCTTTCTCTTTCCCGTCTCCCAAGCTGTGTCCCAGGGATCCGCCCGCCTCTCCCAGCCCCAGACCCCCCTTTCCGTGAACCAGGGACCCCTGCACCCACATTCCTGCCTTTCCCAGCTCCCAGACCCCAGTGGCCTCAACACCGGGGACCCCTGGACCGCCTTTGGTGGGCACAGGGATGCCCTGGATCCCCCATCCCGCCTCTCCCAGTCACTTCCTTGAAACCTTCCTGCCTCTCCCAGTACCTCTTCTTCCTCTTGGATGCCCCCAGACCCCCCAGTATCTGCATCCCCCCAGTTCTTCACCCCCTGCTTGTTCTGGGTTGGGCGGGGCGGGAGGGAGGTCTCAGGGTGTCCGGAAGGGTCCCGGGGGGGAATCTGGGGTCTAGGACTGCACTGAATTTCCAGTCCCAGGTACTGGGATCCCCTGCACCCCCTTATCCAGTACCAACAACCTCTGTACCCCCTTTTTCCTCAGTCCTGCCTTCCCCAGTCCCCAGACCCCTCTTTTCCTTGTCCTTGAGACCCCCTGGACCTCCATTCCTGCTTTTCTCAGCCCCCAGCCCCCCCTTTCCTCTGCATAAAGGACCCCTGAGCTTCCTATTCCCAGGTCTCCCCATCTTGTGACCCCTTTAATTGGCACTGGGGACACCTGGACCCCCTTTCCTGGACACAGGGATCCCCTGGAACCCCCATCCCACTTTCCCAGTCCCTGCACCTCCTCTCCGCTTCCATAACCCTGGTACCCCCTGAGCCCCATTCCTGGACACCAGGAGCCCCTGCAGGCCCTTTCCTGTCCGTCCCACCTCTCCCACCCTGCACACGCTTTCCTTGGCCCCAGGATCCCCAAACCCCTTCCCAGCTCTCCCAGTTCCCCTTTCATTGATCCATAACCCCCTCAATCTCCCCAAATCTCTGTGTCCCCCCAGTTCTCCACTCCCTGCGTTACCTGCACGTGGCAGTGTCAGAGCCCAGCCCGGGATCCCCAGTTCATGTCCATTGGGTTTGTGGATGGGATCCCCTTCACGCGCTACGACAGCGAGCGGGGCCGGGCGGAGCCACTGACGCAGTGGATGAAGGATGGAGCCGGGCAGGAATATTGGGAGAGGGAGACCCAGACTTTGTGGGGCACCAGCACATCGATGGCCAGGAACCTGGAGATACTGCGGGAGCGGTACAACCAGAGCGGGGGTGAGTGGGGGGAGCTGTGGGGCTGGGATGGGATCAGTGGGGCTGAAATGGGAGCTGGAGGGCTGGGGTGAGGATCCATGGGGCTGGGATGGGACCTATAGGTCTCAGATGTGGATTCCCAGGGCTCCAAGGGGCTGAAAATGGGGATCCATTAAGTTGGAATGGGATATTTTGTGATCCACGGGTTGGGATATGGATCCATGGGGCTAGGATGGGATCTGTGGGGCTGGGATGAGATCCATGGGGCTGGGATGAGATCCATGGGGCTGGGTTGGGATCCATGGGGTTGGGATGCGGATCCATGGGACTGGAAAGGGATCTGTAGGGCTGGGGTGAGGGTCCATGGAGCTGGGATGGGATCTATAAGTCTCAGGTGTGCATTCACAGGGCTCCAAGGGGGTGAAATGAGAATTCATTAGGCTGGGATGGAGTATCTTGTGATCCATGGGTTGGGATATGAATCCATGGGGGATGGGAATGGGAACTGTAGGGCTGGGATGGGATCTGTAGGTCTCCAGTTGTGGACTCACAGGGCTCCAAGGGGCTGAAATGGGGATCCATCAGGCTGGGATGGAATATCTTGTGATCCATGGGGCTGGGATGGGATCTGTGGGCTTGGGTTGGGATCCATGGGGATGTGGATCCTTGGGGATGGGATGTGGATCCATGGGGCTCCAAGGGGTTGGAATGAGGGTCTGTGGGTCTCCATCAGACTCTGGGGCTCCATAGGGCTGGAATGGGGCTCTGTGGGCTGGGACCCAATTCCATGGGTCTCTGTGGGTACAATCCCCCCAGGTCTCCACACAAGGTTGACAGTTTATGGCTGTGACCTCCTGTCCGATGGGAGCGTCCGTGGATCCTACCAGGTTGGCTACGATGGGTGGGATCATATTTCCTTTGACATGGGATCTGGGAGATTCATGCCAGCCACCAGCGCTGCTGAGATCACCAGGAGGCGCTGGGAACGGGATGGGACCCTGGCTGAGAGTACTACGAATTACCTGAAGCACGTGTGCCCGGAATGGCTCCAGAAATACGTTGGATACGGGCAGAAGGAGCTGGAGCGCAAAGGTGGGAGCAGAATCCCTGTGGGGATTTGGGATTTGGGAATGGAGAACTTGGGAACACAGTAATTCCTTTGGGAATTCTATGGATAGATTGCATCTCTATCCCATTCCAGTGAGAATTCCATGGTCAGATCTCAGTTTCATCCCATTTCAGTGGGAATTCCATGGGTAGAGCTCTCCCCCATCCCATTCCAATGAGAATTCCATGGATGTCCCTCACCATTATCCCATTCCAGAGCCCCCTGATGTCCACGTGTCCGGAAGAGAGGAACACGGGACGCTGATCCTGTCCTGCCACGCGTACGGATTCTACCCCAACACCATCGCAGTCAGCTGGATGAAGGGGGGTGAAATCTTGGATCAGGAGACGGAGTGGGGTGGGATCGTTCCCAACAGCGATGGCACCTTCCACACCTGGGCCAGGATCGAGGCGCTGCCGGAGGAGCGGGAGCAGTACCGGTGCAGGGTGGAGCATCCCGGAATGCCGGAGCCCGGGATCTTCGCTTGGGGTGAGGCTGGGAATGTGGGAATTGGGAATTTGGAATTCCCAAATGGGGATTCCCCTCCTCACTATCCTGCGTTTCCCAGAGCCGACATCTGGTGGGAATCTCACCGTGGTGGTCGCTGTGTCCGTCATCGCTGCCATCCTCATCCTCATTGTCCTCATCGGATTCGGTGTCTGGAAGCTCCAATCTGGTAACACACAGGATGGGGGTTGGGAAGGGACACGGATCCACCCGGCACCGTTCTGGGAATCCTGTGCCACCAATGCTGATCCCACTTTGTTTCCACAGGGAGGAGGGACAGGAATGGATACAACCCGGCAGCCGGTGAGTTCCAATCGTGGATCCAGCTCTGGATCCCCTTTTTGCAGATCCCAGGATGGATCCTGGGGTTAATCCTGGTGTGTGATCCATGCTGGAATCTCATGGATCTTCTCTTTCTGCAGGAAAAGACATGGGAACCAACGGCTTGACCACAGGTACAGAGCAGGATCTGGGTGGGATTCCCAGGGGATCGGGGCAGGATGGACGGACTGGGATCAGGAAAAGATTCTGGAATGGGGCAGGAGTCCCTCAAAGTGGGGTCAGGGGAATTGTAGAGTGGGATTGGGGCTGGATTCTGGAGTGGGATCAGGAGGGATGGATGGAGCAGGATTGGTGTGGGAGGGATGGAGTGGGATCAGGGCTGGATTCCAGACAAGAATCAGGTGGGATGGAATGGAGCTGGATCAGGTTGGGATTCCAGAGAAGGATTGGGGCAGGATGGATGGGGTGGAATGGGGTGGGATGGATGGAGCAGGGTTGGGGCAGAGTGGATGGAGTGGGATCAGGTGGGATGGATGGAGCAGGATTGGGGTGGGATCATGTGGGATTCTGGAGCAGCTCCTGCTCTCCATGGGCTCCAGCCAGCTCCATCCTGTGGAATGGGGACAGGGACAGGGTGACACCATGACCCTCTCTCATCTCGGCAGGAATCACTGCCTGAGCGATCCACAGAGCTGGATCTGGCCTCTTCCCTCTTCCCAGGAAAGCTGAGAGCTGCCAGCAGAGCTCATCCTGCTGCTCCCACCCACCCCACAGCTCTTGCTAACAGATCCATTTCCCATTTTCCAATGTTTCAAAGGCAAGAACCACAAATATTCATGATGCTTTGCTTCTGGTGTGAAATTATCCTGCTTTGGGCAATAAATCCTGCTTTGGGCAATAAATCCAGGTTCCCTCCTCCAGTGTCTGGCAGTTCATCTCTGGGAGCTAGGAATGGGAATGGGGTAACTGGGACAGAGATGGAGTCACTGGGAGCTGGATTGGGACATCAGGTGCAGGATGGGGACATCAGGAGCTGGATTAGGGCATCAGGAGCAGGATGGGGACTTGCCAGCCATGCTCCATCCCCCGGGATTCATTTCCCACTCAGTGTTCCATGTCCAAGGTGTCCCCAGGACGGTTTGGCTGCATCGGGCTCCTGGAGGGACAGTGGGATGGGGGTAGGGGTCAGGCCAGGCCTTGTTGTCCCCAGTGGTCCTTGAGTGTCCCAAAATCAAGGGCTCAAGATCTCGAATTTCCCTGGCCATGACCATGGCGATGACACAAGCACTGGATGGCCACAAGATGAAAGTGACCATGAGTGACACAACCCTGAGACGACCATGACCATGGGATGGCCATGACTGTGACCATGACCATGACACAACCACAACCCTGACCATGAGCATGAGATGTCGGTGATCAGGAGATGAGCGTTACCATGACATGACTGTGACCATGAGATGATTCTGATGATGGCATGACTGTGGCCATGAGATGACCATAATAACGGCCATGAATTGACCCTGGGATGACCATGAGCTGACCATGAGTTGGCCATGATATGACCATGAGATGACACGACCCGGCCATGGTCTGGGGCTCCCCAGACCCCGTCACTGCCCTCACCTCCAGGTTCATCCCTTACTGAAATTGTTCATTTCCATGGAAAATACGAAAATTTAAGCAGGGCGTAGCCAATGGAGTGCCGGGAAATCAGGGACGTCACAGGTTGCCAGGCAGAATAGATATCCTCTTCCCGCCCTTGGCGTGACAGCCAATAGGAAATCGCGTGTTCGTTGACGTCACCGCGCTAATGCGGAAGTGGCGAGCGCAGGGGCTGCCGGGATCGGGGCGGCGGTCGCGGATCGCGATCGATCCCGATCGGCTCCGATCGATCCTGATTGATCCCCATCGATCCCCATCGATCCCCGGCCCTCCCCCGCCGCGATGTTCTTCACCTGCGGCCCCAACGAGGCCATGGTGGTGTCGGGTGAGTTCGGAACTCCCGAGAACCCCCAGATCCCCTCAGAATTTCCCGGAAAACCCAGAATTCCCCAAAAACTGCCGAGGAAACCCAGAATCCCCCCCAAATTCCCGTGGACCTCCAAAATTGGTGTAAAAGTCCCGGGAACCCCCCTAATTCCCCCCAAAACCCTTCCAGGACCCCCGCCCCCCCTTCAATCTCCTGGGAACCCTCGGAATTCCCCAAAAACTCCCGGGAACCCCCAGAATCTCTCCCCTCAAAATCTCCTGAGAACCCCCAAAATCCCCTCAAACCCCTCCCAGGAACCCCCAGAATTATCCCCATAACTCCTGGGAACCCCCCCAGGACCCCCAAACCCACCCTGGGACTCCTTAGACCCCTCCCAACCCCCCCAGACCCCTCCTGGGACACCCCAAACCCCTCCCCGAGGGTCCCGCCATCCATTCTGCCCCACCCCGGGACTCCTGGGGACTCCCCCCCAAATTATCCCCAAAATTTTCCCCCAAATTCCCCCCCTCAAAACCCCTGGCGTTCCCCTGACCCACCCAGCCACCCCCAAACCCCTCCTGGGACCCCCCAAACCCATCCCGGGCATTCCTGGGGGTGTCCCCGTGTCCCCCCAGGGGTTTCGGGGTCCCCCCCAGCTCTCGGTGCCCCCCAGGTTTCTGCCGCAGCCCCCCGGTGATGGTGGCCGGGGGCCGGGTGTTGGTGATCCCGTGCCTGCAGCAGATCCAGCGGTGAGGAGGGGCCCGGGGGGGTTTTGGGGTTCGGTGTGGGGGGGATCCCCAAAGATTTGGGGTGACCCCCTGGCCCCCCAGGATCTCCCTGAACACGCTGACGCTGCCCGTGCGCAGTGAGAAGGTTTACACCCGCCACGGGGTGCCCATCTCCGTCACCGGCATCGCACAGGTACCCCGGGAACGACCCCAAACCACCTCGAAAATACCCCAAAAATCACCCCCAAAACACAAAAATCCTCTTATGGACCCCAAAAATTCCCCATCACAACTGCCAAAAATCCCCCAAAACCTCCCTCAAAATCCCCACCTGGACCTCAAAACCAGCCCAAAAATCCCCCCAAAAGTCCCCAAAAAATGCCCCCAAAAACACCCCAAAAAATCCCCCCCCCATCCCCCTAGAATCCCTTCCTGTGCTCCCAAAAATCCCCTCCTGGACTGCCAAAAATACCCTAAAAATCCCCCAAAATCCCCTCCTTGGCCTCTGAAAATCCTCCCTCGGAATCCCCCAAAAGTCCTGTCCTGGACCCCCAAAACCCCTAAAAAAATCTCTCATCAAAACCCCAAAAATCCCCTAAAAATCCTTTCCTGGACCCCCCAAAATCCCCCCTCGGAATCCCCAAAAATACACTCATGACCCTCCAAAATCCTCCCCGGGTTCCCCAGAATGCCCCTCGGTACTCCCAATCCTTCCCGGTCCCCAACACCCCACTGGGACCCCAAAAGCCCCGTTCAGAACCCCCAAAATCTCTTTGGGAACCCCCAAATTTCCCTGCTGGACGCACCAAAATTCTGCCGGGACCCCAAAACCCCCCAGTATCCTCAAATATCCCTCGCGGGTACCCCCAAAACCCCCTCGGGACCCCCCAAACCACACTCTGAACCCCCGAAATCTCCTTAGAACCTCCCAGAAATGCTCTGGGACCCCAAAATCATCCCCGGAGCCCCAAAACCCCCCGGGGCTCCCCTGCCCGAACCAACCAGGGTGGCATTGCCCTTTTAAGGGAGGTTGTGGTGGGGCCCACCTAAGGGCGTTCTTAAAGCGGCGATGGTAGCGGGACGCGCAAAACAAATCAGGGGAAGGGAGGAGCCCTTTAAAGGGGGTTTGGAGTGGTGGGGCCCACCGGAAACATTTATAGGGGTTAAAAAACCACTTATAATACAGACATTTAGGAGTGGGGAATCCCTTGAAAAGAGCTCGAAGTTTTGGGGGTCTCCAAACCCCTGGGATGGGGGGGGGGAATCCCCCTTAAAAGGGGCTTGGAGTGGTGGGGAAGAACCCTTAAAAAACCCAGTAAAAACCTTAAAAACCCTTTAAACACTCTTTAAAACCCTTAAAAAACCCTTAAAAATGAAGAAAATTTGTGATGGGGCAGCCTCCCTATACCCTTCTTAAAGAGTTCAAGGTCCAATCCTTAAAGGGGTTTGGATTGGTGGGGACACCAAAATCCCACTGGGGGTCTTGACCTTCCTTAAAAGGGTTTTTGATGGTGGGGACCCCTTTAAGAGGGGTAAGGCCCCCCAGAAATGGACTGGGAGTGGTGGGGACCCCCAAACTCCCACCAAGAGGATTAGACTCCTTAAAAGGG
Organism: Emberiza elegans; assembly: GCA_024865655.1. Lineage (NCBI taxonomy): Eukaryota > Metazoa > Chordata > Aves > Passeriformes > Fringillidae > Emberiza > Emberiza elegans. The sequence continues at coordinate 177,229 of JALJVW010000077.1, read as the reverse complement.
TACTACTGTGGTGGTCCCCACCCTATCAAGCAAACCCAAAAAGGCAATGCCACACCTACCCCTTAAAGGGTCTGTGCCGATTTTGGGGGGTCCCAGGGATGGCTGGGTGGGTCCCCAGGTGATCCCAGCCCCCCACAGGTGAAGATCCAGGGGCAGAACAAGGAGATGCTCGCGGCCGCCTGCCAGATGTTCCTGGGCAAGTCGGAGAGCGAGATCGGCCAGATTGCCCTGGAGACACTGGAGGGCCACCAGCGCGCCATCATGGCCCACATGACTGTGGAGGTGGGGCTGGAGGGAGCCACGCCCTCTTTGGGGATGCCACGCCCCTCCCAGGACAGCCACACCCATTTGGGATCCAACCAACACCCCCACTTGGGATGGGATGTGGCCCCTTTAAGAAATCCCAGATCTCAGAAGCCACGCCCCCACTGTGCCAACCTGGATGGACACACCCCCTCAGGGACAAGTCACCATTCCCCTCTGGGTGGGATGTGGCCCTTTAAGTGAGCCCACCCCCATTTGACCCATAAGCTCCACCCCTTGAAAAGACCCACCCCTAGAGGAGGCCACAGCACTGGTGAAGCCACACCCACAATATTCCTCCCTTTTGCCAAAGCCCCGCCCACCAGCATGAGATCCTCTTTCCCTGACCCCACCCCCTTTAAAGTTATGCCCACCGTGTCCCACCCCTGCTGTAAGCCCTGCCTCCCTTTTTGACTCCACCCAGTATTAGCCCCACCCCATCTCAAAGCCACACCCCCTGGCTCAACCCACACCCCTGCCTTAATCCTGACCTCACCCCTCAATTCAGGGCACACCCATCTGGCTCCAGCCAGTACAAACCACACCCATGGCTGCATCCCTTGCTCAAGCAACACCCACCTAACACCACCTTCTTGCTCAAGCCATGCCCCTTTTGGGTCAAGCCACACCCCCTAAGCTGAGCCACCCCCCTGACTCCACCCTGGAGTCAAGCCACACCCACCTGGTCACACCCCTTGTTCAAGCCACACCCCTTGTGGCTCATTCAAAGCCCCATGACTCTCAAGCCACACCCCCAAAACCAAGCCATGCCCACCTGGCTCCACCCCTTGGTTCAAGCCATGCCCATTTTGATCCAGCCACATCCCCTGGATCAAACCACGCCCACCTGGCTCCATATCTTTGTACAAGCCATGCTGCTAAACAAAGCTACACTCACCTGGCCCCACCCACTTTCCAAAGCCACACCTAGTTGGCTCAAGCCCCACCTCACCATAAGCCTGACCTCTTTCTGCTTAAGCCACACCCACAGAATAAAGCCATGCCCCTGAGATCAAAGCCACACCCCCAGGACATGACCTCGCTTACCTGACACCATCCATTGTCTCAAGCCACGCCCCTTGGATAAACCACGCCCACCAGCCCTGTGCCTTTTCTCTGCTAAGCCCCACCCCAATAAGCCTGGCCCAATTTAAACTCCACCCCCTTGGGCCCCCCCCACTAAGCCCTGGCCCACTAAGCCCCAACCCTGCCCCACAATGTCCCACCCTATTTGAGCCCCACCCTGCTAAACACTGCCCAGTTTGAGCCCCTGCTAAGCCCTGCCTAATTTGAGACCCACCCTTCTAAGCCCCACCCCTCTGAGCCCCACTCTGCTAAGCCCTGCCTAATTTGAGCCCTACCCTACTAAGCCTTGCTCCTTTTAGCCCCACCCCAGTGAGTCCTAACCAACTTAAACCCCACTCTTGGGCCCCACCCAGACAAGCCCCACCCCCATTTGAGCCCCGCCCTGCTAAGCCCCGCCTTGGCCCCCCCAGGAGATCTACAAGGACCGGCAGAAGTTCTCGGATCAGGTTTTCCGCGTGGCCTCATCCGACCTGGTGAACATGGGCATCTCCGTGGTCAGCTACACCCTCAAGGACGTGCACGACGAGCAGGTGACGCACCTGGGCATGGCTGGGGACAGCTGGGGACACATCTGGGCACAGCTGGGCATGGCTGGGGACCCTGGGGACCCCTGGACACCTGGAGATACGCCTGGGAGATACCTGAGCTATTGCTGGGGGCACCTGGGTACACCTGGCATGGCTGGGGACAGTTGGGGAGACCTGGGGACACAGCTGGGGACAGCCAGGATACACCTTGGATACACCTGGGAGCAGCTGGGGAGCTGGGACACACCCAGGACACACCTGGGGGGCAGCTGGAGATACCTGGGCACACCTGGGACACACTTGGGACACAACTGAAACGCTCAGGACACACCTGGGACACACTTGGAGATGCCCAGGGAGAAGATGGGGACACCTGGGACACACCTGGGCACAGCTGGGACACCTGGGGATGTGTAAGACACACCTGGGATTCGTCTGGGGGGGATGGGGAGACACAGGTGTGACACAGGTGTGACAGGGAGGTGACACAGGTCTGACACGAGTGATGGAGGGGACACAGATATGTCAGGGAGGTGACACAGGTGTATCCCATGCAGGATTACCTGCGCTCCCTTGGGAAGGGCCGCACAGCGCGGGTCCAGGGGTGACACAGGTGTGACACAGGTGTGACAGGAAGGTGACACAGGTGTGTCCCCAGGCCGATTACCTCGGCCAAGGGCGCGATGCAGCGGGATCCCGGGGAGAGGCCGAGGCGCGCGATGCCGGACACGTGGGGACACCTGGGGACGTTGGGGACACACCTGGGGGCAGCTGGGTCACCTTCCTGCCAGTCACCCCCCAGTATTCCCAGTAGTCCCAGTGCTCTCCCTGTCCCCCAGTTCATCCCAGTGCTCCCAGTACCCCTGATAGCCCCAGTACCCCATTCCCAGTGTCCTCCCAGTGTTCCAGTGCCCTCCCAGTGTCCTCCTAGCGCCTTCCCAGTGCCCTCCCAGTGCCCCTTTCATGTCCCATTCCAGTCTGTCCCAATCCCTCTCAGTGCCCCCAGTACCCATTCCCCAAACTGTCCCAGTACCCCCAGTGCTCCCAGTACTCTCCCAGTACCCGACTAATCCCACTCCAGCACCTCCCAGTTCTTGTCCAGCTCCTCCCAGTACCCTCAGTACCCCAGCCCCTCCGAGTGCTCCCAGTGCCTTTCTAGTCCCATTCCAGTTCCTCCCATTCTCTTCCAGTACCTCCATTCCCCAAACTGCCCCAACACCCACAGTGCTGCCAGGGCTCCCAGTACTCCATTCTCCAGTCCTTCCCAGTCCAGTCCCTGTGCTCTCTTAGTCCCTCATCCATCCTAGCCCCTTCCAGTCCCCTCCCAGTTCCCTCCCAGTTCTGTCCCAGTACATCCCAGTTCCTCCCAGTCCATCCCAGCCCTTCCCAGTCTGTCCCAGTCCATCCCAGTCCCATCCCAGCCCCTCCCACTCCCTCCCAGGCCATCCCAGTCTCTCCCAATTCACTCCCAGTCCCATCCTAGTTCATCCCAATCCCTCCCAGTCCCTCCAGGTTCCATCCCAGTCCCATCCTTGTCCATCCCAGTCCCTCCCAGTCCCATCCCAGTCCCTCCCAGTCCTCCCAGTCCCTCCCATCCCAGTTTACTCCCAGTCCCTCCCAGTGCCGCTGTCCCTGCAGGAGGCGCGGGCGCGGCAGGAGCAGGTGTCGGCGCAGCTGCTGAGCGAGGAGGCCACGGCGCGAGCCCAGCGCGACTTCCAGGTGGCCCAGGCTGAGTGCGATGGAGCCGTCAGTGCCCGCAGGGCCACGGCTGAGCTGGCCTTCCAGCTGCAGGTGAGGCCACACCTGGACAGGTAACTCACACACCTGGGACAGGTAACACAGCTGGGACAGGGAACACTTGGGATTGTCGCAGGCCATGGCCTATCTGGTGTTCCAGTTACAGGTAACTCACACATCTTGGGATAGGTAACAAACACACCTGGGGGGCTGGAATGGGGGCTGGGAGCTCACCTGGAGACGTGGAACCTTCCAGAACACCTGGAACCTCCAAATGCTGGGATTTTCCCCAAATTTGGGTCACTTGGGTCACCTGAGGACACTCCCAGGCTGCCTGAGCTCCCCCTAGCAATACCTGGGCCCCTGCCTGGTGTCACCTGTCCCCCTTGTCCCACACCCTGATGGATTTGTGACCTGTCCCTGGTGTCCCCCATCCCAGTGTCCCCTGTGTCCCCTATCCCTGGGTCCCTGTGTCACCTGTCCCCCTTGTCTCTCCCCTGATAGATTTATAACCTTTCCCCTGTGTCACCCATCCCCGTGTCTCTGTGTCACCTGTCCCCATGTCCCTCCCTTGATGGGTTTGTGACCTGTCCCTGTGTTACCTGTCCCCTGTCCCTGTGTCCCCTGTCCTCGTGTCCCTTCCCTAATGGATTTGTGTCCTGTTCTCCATCCCTATGTCCCTGTGTCACCTGTTTCCGTGTCCCTCCCTGGATGGGTTTGTGACTTGTCCCTGTGTCCCTTGTGTCGCCTGTCCCCCTGTCCCCATGTTTTGTGTAGATAAACAAAACTCCACAACTTTGTGAAAGTTGTAAAGCCGGTATGTTTATTATTACAGTGCTGGACACATGCGGAGATTGCTCTCTTTAAAAGGCATGTGTACCTCTGGGAACTTCAGGTCCTTTTTTATCCCCCTCTCAAATACATATGTATACAGTTTCACAATAGGTTCATACATATTCATTTTTATGAATTTTGTGTGACATTTGCCACTAGTTGTTCTTTATCAGAAAGAATTCCTAGGTCAGGTTGACCTGCTCTCACAGCACTCTCTCTGTCTCTCTCTATCACTCTCTGTCTCCCCCCCCTTATCTCTGTCCTTCACTGAAGCAGTTTCTCTGAGCCTAGGCTTTTGCAGTGAGGCTACATAGCTATGTGTTCTTACCACAGACCAACTCAAAGATATACATTTCACCTAAATCAAAATGGATTTCTACTCTGGAGAATTTCTACTCTGTCTCACCCGTGTCGCTCCCCTGATGGATTTGTGTCCTGTCCCCCGTCCCTCTGTCCCCCGCAGGCAGCGCGTTCCCAGCAGGCCATCGCGGCGCAGCGTGGAGAGGTGGCACTGGTGGAGCGGGCGCAGCGGGTGCAGCTGCAGGAGCAGGAGGTTGGGCGGCGCCGCCAGGAGCTCGAGGCCACCGTGCGCAAACCGGCCGAGGCTGAGCGCTACCGGCTGGAGCGGCTGGCTGAGGCACAGCGGTGAGACACCACCCCTTTAAGGGTGACCACACCCCTCTGGGGATGAGCCACGCCCTCCTCTGCTCGGGTGGGGTGGTGTTTTGGGGGTCACACCCATTGCCCTTTTAAGAGAAGTGTTGCCCTTTTAAGAAGCAACACCTTCACCGTGGTGGGTCCCACCAGTTTGGGTGAAGTCATTGTCCCTTGAAGAGAAGCCCCACCCCTTAAAGGGAGTCACAGACCTGGTGGGCCCCACCAGTAAAGGTGAAGCCATTGCCCCTTTAAGAAGGAACCATGCCCTCACCCAGTTAGGCAGTTCAGGGTGTCCCACCCATTGCCCTTTGAAGAGAAGTATTGCCCCTTCAAGGAGAAGGCACACTTTCACTTTGGTGGGTCCCACCACCTTTGTAAAGCCGTGGCCCTTTTAAGTGAGCCACGCCCCTTGAGAGAGAAGCCACACCTTGTCCTAGTCAGCCACCATCACACCTTGGTGGACCCCGTCAGTCTGTCTGCCATAACCCATTTAAGATACATATTGTCCCCTTTGGGGGCTGTCAATGCCCTTTTAAGTATTATTGCCCTTTTTAACATAAACCACGCCCCTTCAAATAAACCATACCCCCTCTGGGGGTGCCCCATTGTCCCTTTAAGAATGGCATTGCCCCTTTAAGAGCAGCCCCGCCCCCTGACTTCGCACCCTCTACAGGACACAGGTGCTGCTGCAGGCGGAGGCCGAGGCCGAGACCCTCAAGGTGAGTCCAGGGGGCCCAGGGGAATTTGGGGATTCCAGGTGAGATTTGAGAGGTCCTGAGGGGATTTCGTTAGATTTTGTGGCCCCAAATCTGGGAATTTTTGGGTTCTCTGGGAAATTTTGGCTCTCCCAGAATTTCAGGGGGTCCTGATCTTGTTTTGGGGTTCCCAATCCAATTTTTGGGGTTCTCAGTCCCATTTTCAGGGGTCCTGCCCTGCTTTCCAGGGCCCCTATCCTTTTTTGGGGTTCCTAATCCTATTTCCCATGTCTCCGATGCTGTTTCAGGTCCCCAGTCCTGTTTCGGGTCCTCAGTCCCGTTTCGTGTCTCTGATCCTGTTTCCAATGTCCCCAATCCCGTATCAGTATCCCTGATCCCATTTCCAGTGTCCCCAATCCTGTCCTGGGTCCCCAATCCTGTTTCAGGTCTTCGGTTCCGTTTTGGGTCCCTGATCCCCTGTTGATGTCCCTGATCCCTTTTGGGCTCTGATCCCCATTCCTGAGTTCCTGATCCTGTTCCTGGGTCCGTGATCCCATTTTGGGTCCCCAATCTCATGTTGGGTTCCCAATCCCATTTAGGATCCCCAATCCTGTTTTGTGTCCCTGATCCTGTTTTGGGTCTCCTATCCCATTTCGGGTCTTCAATCCCGTGTTGGCGTCCCCGATCCCATTTGGCTCCCCAGTCCTGTTTAGGGTCCCCCCTCCCATTTTGGGTCCCCAATCCTGTTTTGGGTCCCTGGTCCTGTGTCATTGTCCCTTATTTTGGGTTCCTGATCCCATTTCCTGTTCCCAATCCTGTTTTGGGTCCCCGATCCCATTTTGGGGTTCCCGATCCCATTCCTGGGGCTCTGTCCCCATTTTTGGGTTCCTGATCCCATTTTTGGAGGTTCTGTCTCTATTTTATTTTATCTATATTTATTTGTCTCTATCGATCCCATGTCCATGTCCCCAATCCTGTTTCACGTCCCCGATCCCATTTCCAACATCCCGAATCCCATTTCCTGTGTCCCCAATCCCGTTTCATATCCCCAATCCCATTTCTGAGTTTCCCAATGCCATTTCGGGTTCCTGATCCCGATTTTGGGTTCCCAGTCCCATTTCTGAGCTCTCTGACCCCATGTCCATGTCCCCAGCCCCATTTTGGTGTCCCCAACCCCTTTTGTGTCCCCACAGGTGACGGGCGCTGCCCATTCCATGGCTGTGGCCTCTCATGTCCATGCCTGGGATCCCAATCCCATTTTGGGTTCCCAGTCCCATTTCCAATGTCCCCAATCCCATTTTGGTGTCCCCAATCCATTTTGCGTCCCTGCAGGTGATGGGCACTGCCCGTGCCATGGCCGTAGCCTTTTGTGCCCATTTCTGGGTTCCCAACCCCATTTCCCATGTCCCCAGTCCCATTTCCCCTGTCCCCAGTCCCATTTTGGTGTCCCCGCAGGTGATGGGCGCTGTCCATGCCGCGGCCGTGGCCTCTCATGCCCATGCCTGGGTTCCCAATCCTTTTTGGGTTCCCAGTCCCATTTCCCATGTCCCCAATCCCATTTTGGTGTCCCCAGTCCCATTTGGTGTCCCCACAGGTGATGGGCGCTGCCCATGCCGTGGCCACGGCCTCTCATGCCTATGTCTGAGTTCCCAATCCTGTGTCTGTGTCCCCAGTCCCATTTCTGATGTCCCCAACCCCATATCCATGTCCCCAATCCCATTTTGGTGTCCCCAATCCTATTTGTGTCCCTGCAGGTGATGGGTACTACCCGAGCCATGGTCGTGGCCTCTTGTGCCCATTCCTGGGTTCCCAACCCCATTTCCCATGTCCCCAGTCCCATTTCCCCTGTCCCCAGTCCCATTTCCCATGTTCCCAATCTCATTCCCAACATCCCCAGTTCCATTTTGGTGTCCCCAATCCCACGTTGGTATCCCCACAGGTGACGGGCAATGTCCGTGCCGCGGCTGTGATCTCTGATGCTCATGCCTGGGTTCCCAATCCTGTTTTGGGTTCCCAATCCCATTTCCCATGTCCCCAGTCCCATTTTGGTGTCCCCAGTCCCATTTTGGTGTCCCCAGTCCCATTTGGTGTCCCCACAGGTGACGGGCACTGCCCATGCCATGGCCGTGGCCTCTCATGCCCGCACCTGGCTTCCCAATCCCATGTCAGGTTCCTAATAATGATTTTGGGGGTTCTGTCCCTATTTTTGTGTCCCAAACCCCGTTTCATGTCCCCGCACGTGACAGGTGCTGCCTGTGCCGTGGCCTCTCATGCCCATGCCTGGGTTCCCAATCCCATTTCCCATGTCCCCGATGCCATTTCGGTGTCCCCAACCCCATTTGGTGTCCCTGCAGGTGATGGGTGCTGCCTGTGCCACAGCCGTGGCCTTTCGTGCCCATTCCCATGTCCCCAACCCCATGTCCATGTCCCCAATGCCATTTTGGTGTCCCCAATCCCATTTCCAGTGTCCCCAGCCCCATTTGTGTCTCCACAGGTGATGGGTGTTGCCCATGCTGCAGCTGTAGCCTCTCATGCCCATGCCTGGGTTCCCAATCCAATTTCCAATGTCCCCAATCCCATTTCCCATGTCCCCAATCCCATATTGTGTACCCGCAGGTAACGGGTGCTGCCTGTGCCGCGGCTGTGGCCTCTCATGCCCATGCCTGGGTTCCCAATCCCATGTCAGGTTCCTGATCACGTTTTTGGGGGTTCTGTCCCAATTTTGTGTCCCCAACCCAGTTTCATGTCCCCACAGGTGACAGGCTCTGCCCGTGCCGCGGCTGTGGCCTCTCGTGCCCGCGCTGAGGCTGCGGCGGCTGCAGCCAAGGCCGAGGCCTTTGGGCAGTTCCAGGATGCGGCCGTGGTGGATCTGGTGCTGCAGAGGCTGCCCCAGGTGGGGACACTGGGGACAGTGGGAACACCTGGGGACAGCTGGGGATGTTCTGGGGACACTTGGGGACACTTCAGGGGTGTTTTGGAGACAACCTGGGGACACTTGGGGACACTTCAGGGGTGTTTTGGAGACAACCTGGGGACACTTGGGGATGTTTTGGGGACGTTTGGCAACACTGGGACACCAGGGGACACTCGGGGACACTTTGGGGATACTTAAGGACACCAGGGACATTTTGGGACATTTTGGGGACACCCGGGGACACTTTGGGGATGTTTTGAGGACACCTGGGGATGTTTTGGGGGCAGTTGGGAACACTTTGGGGGATATTTTGGGGACACTTTGAGGACTCTTGGGGACATTTTGTGAACACTTTGGGGGTGTTTTGGGGACACTTTGGGACACTGGGGACACTTTGGTCATGTTTTGGGGACACCTGGGGATGTTTTGGGAGCACTTGGGGACACTTTGAGGATGCTTTGGGGATGTTTTTGGGACACCCAGGAACACTTTGGGGACATTTTCAGGATGTTTTGGAGACACTTGGGGAATGTTTTGGGGACACTTGGGGACATTTGGGGACACCTGGGGACACTTTGGGGACATTTTGCAGACACTGGGGCAGACTTTGAGGGTGTTTTGGGGACACTTGGGGATCCCTGATTTTGGGGTTGATTTTGGGGATCCCTGAATTGGGGACAGGAATTTGGGGATCCCTAGATTGTTCCTGAATTCTGGGATCCCTGATTTTGGGGATCCCTGATTTGGGGCTGATTTGGGATCCCTCATTTTGGAATCCCTCATATTGGGATCCCTGGTTTGGGGCTGATTTTGGGATCCCTGATTTTGGGATCCCTGGTTTTGGGGCTGATTTTGGGATCCCTGATTTTGGGATCCCTGGTTTGGGGCTGATTTTGGGATCCCTGATTTTGAGATCCCTGGTTTGGGGCTGATTTTGGGATCCCTGAATTTGGGATCCCTGGTTTGGGGCTGATTTTGGGATCCCTGAATTTGGGATCCCTGGTTTGGGGCTGATTTTGGGATCCCTGATTTTGAGATCCCTGATTTGGGGCTGATTTTGGGGCTGATTTTGAGATCCCAGGTTTGGGGCTGATTTGGGATCCCTGATTTCAAAATCCCCAATTTGGGGCCAATTTCGGGGCTGATTTTGGGAATTCCTGGTTTGGGCTGATTTCAGGGCTGATTTGGGGATCCCAGACCTGGGTCTGATGTGGGGATCCCTGGTTTGGGGGCTGATTTTTGGGATCCCTGATTTGAGGTCAGGGCTGATCTGGGGCTGCTTTTGGGATCCCTGATTTGGGGCTGATTTTGGGATCCCGTTTGGGGCAGGTGGCCGAGGCGGTGGCGCAGCCGCTGCTGGGGACGCGCCGGGTGACGCTCGTGGGCGGCTCCGGGGCCGTCGGGGTGGCCAAAATCCCCTCGGAAATCCTGGACTTGGTCACCCGGCTGCCGGGGGCCGTGGGGGCGCTGGCCAGGGGCTCCCAGGTGAGATGGGGGAATTCGGGGTCCCAGGGGGATTTGGGGGGTCCCAGGTGAATATTTGGGGGATTTAGGGGGTCCCAGGAGGGATTTGGGGAGAATTGGGTGATTTTGGGCTCCCAGGTGAGCTTTGGGAGGATTCGGGGGGTTTTGGGGCTCCCAGGTGAGCTTGGAGCAGCCCAGGTGAATTTTGGGATGATTTGGGGTGAATTTGGGGGATTTTGCGTGGTCCTGGATGGGGTCTCGTGAGTCTGGGGAATCCTGGGAGGATTTTGGGGTCCCGTGTGGATTTTAGGGGGAATTTGGGGGATCCCAGGTAGAAACTGGGGTCTCTGAGTGGATTTTGGTGGGTCCCAGATTAATATTGGAGAATTCTGGGAGATCCTGGATGGGTTTGGGGAGTCCCAGATGGGGTTTGGGGTGGGTCCCAGGTGAGATTTGGAGTGAATTTTGGGGTTCCCAGGTGAATTTTAGGGTGAATTTGGGGGATCTGGGGGAGCCATGGGGCATTTTGGGGGCTCCCCAATAGATTTTGGGGTCCCAGGTGGAATTTTGGAGGTCCCAGGTGAGGTGTGGGGGTCCCAGATGGATTTTGGGGTGAATGTGGGGGGATTTTGGGGGGTCCTGGATGGGTTTGGGGGTTCCAGGTGAGATTTGGGGGATTTTGGGGCCCCCTGGGAGGAGTGGACATCCCCAGGTCCCCCCTGTCCCCCCTTGTCCCCTCAGGTGACCCCGACGGAACCCGAGGGTGGCACCGGAGCCACTGAAACGTCTCAAAATTCCCCCAAAGTGTCCCTGAGTGCCACCCCCCAGTGACACCAAAGTGTCCCCAAGTGCCACCACCCCCCCAGAGCCACTGGGACCCTGCTGTGTCCCTAAAGTGCCACCCAAGTGCCAGCACCCCCTGATGCCACTGTGTCCCCAAAGTGCCACCGGTGACTCCTGAGGCCATCAAGGTGCCACCAGCCCCCAAGTCCCTTTGTCCTCAGAGTGCCACCACGCCTTGCATGTCCTCAAAGCACCACTGCTGCAGTGTCAGCATGTCCCCAAAGTGTTCCCCAAGTGTCCCTGTGGTGCCACTGTCCCAAGGTGCCACCTTGTCTCCTGTGTCCCAGAAGTGCCACCGGTGTCACTTTGTCCCTAAAGTGCCACGCCCAAACATCATCATGTCCCTGAGATGTCCCCAAGGTGCCACCCCCGAATGTCAGCACATTCTCAAAGCACCCCCAAGGTGCCACCACCACCCCCATGTCGTCTTTGTCCCCAGAGTGCCACCACTGCACTGTCATCCTGTCCCAAGTGTCCCCAAGGTGCCACCTTTCCTTAAAGTGCCACCACTGCAGTGCTAGGTCAATAAAGTGTCCCCAAGGTGCCACCAGTGTCCGTGTCCTTTATGTGCCACCACCCCTGCAGTGTCCCCTAAATGCCACTGTGTCCCCAAAGCGTCACTCAGGTACCACCATCCTCCCTTTCATCATGTCCCAAATGTGTCCCCAAGGTGCCACCACCTCCCAATGTCACCTTGTCCCCAATGTGTCCTCTAAGTGCCACCACCCCTTGCATTTCCCCAGCGTCACCCTTGAATGCCATTGTCATGTTCCCACATCCCCAAAGTGCTGCCACCCCCGTGTCCCCATTCCCTTTAAGTGTCCCACCTTGTCCCCTGGTGTTCCAAAGTGCCACCACCCCCCAGTGCCACCCGTGTCCCCAGCCAGTGACGTTCCCATGCCCACCACCAGAGCCAGACAGGGACACCCTGCAGACACTGGGGAGAGGAGGGACAGGTGACATTGGGGACCCCTGAGTTCAGGGGACCTCTTAGAGTGACCCCAGCTGACAATGGGGGACCCTGAAGAGGGACCCAGGTGACACTGGGGGACCTTCAGGTGGGGACATGGGGACCTCAAAAGGTGACAATGGGGACCCTAAAGTGACCCCAAGAAATCCCTAAAGAGACCCTGGGACCCTCCAGGTGACCCCAAGGTGACATTGGGACCTCCAGGTGACAGTGAGACCCTCAAGGGGACACAAGGACCCCCAGGTGACCCTGAAGTGACACTGGGACCCCCCAGGTGATCACAAAGTGACCTCAGGACCTCCCAGGTGACCCTGAGGTGACACCCAGACCCTTCCCAGTGACCCCAGGGGACTCCCAAGGTGACAATGAGACCTTCCAGGTGACTCTGAAGTGACACTGGAACCCCTTAAGTGCCCCCAAAGCGATGCCCCAGGTGACACTGGGGACCCTCAGGTGACATTGGGGACCCCCAAGAGTGGACACAGGGACCCCCCAGGTGACCCCAGGACCTCGCAGGTGACACTGGAACGCCTCAGGTGACCCCAGACCCTCCCGGGTGACACAGAAAGTGACATGGGAGGTGACACAGGTAACACCCGTGGTGGCTTTTCCATCCCGAGTTTATTCCGGACCCGGGGGCGACTTTTCAATATGAAAAACAAAAGAAACGGGAAAAAAACCAAAACATCCAAAAATGGGAGCGACCAGACACCAGGAACGGCGACAGAATCGGGGAGAAACAGAGGGGAAATGGGGAAAATGGACAAAAATGGGGAAAAACAAATTAAAAATGGGGAGAAACTGACAAAAATGGGGAAAAATGAACAAAAATTGAGGAAAAAAAGTGGGAAAAAAAAAAATTGAGGAATATGAACCCAAAATGGAGAAAAATGGGTCAAAAACTGACTGAGCAAAAATTGGAAAAAATCAACAAAAAATTGGAAGGACCCCAAAGTTGGGAAAAAGGAATGGAATTGGGCTGAGAGTGAGCAAAAACAGGGGAAAAAAGAGCAAGAATTGGAAAAAAGACCAGAAATGGGGGAAACTGACCAAAAATGAGGAAAATTGGTTGAAAATGATCAAAAATGAGGAGACACTTAAATGACAGGAAGGAAATTAACCAAAAAAGGAGGGGAAAAATGACAAAAAACTGGAAAAAAACATTCAAAACTTAGGAAAAATTACAAAAAAAAAATTGGGAAAATGGAGCCTGAGTGGGGTGGGGAGGGGACAGGAGGCCGTGGTGGCAGCGGGGGAGGGGCGGAGATGATGATGATGATGAAGGTCAGAAACTCATCCAGGATGAGGCTGAAGGTCAAGAGCTCTTGGGGGCTCTTCCATGATGAGGATGATGGTGGTCAAGGCCAAGTGACCAACCCTGATGAAGATCAAGGAATCTTCCACAATGATGATGATGAAGGTCAGCAACTCTTCCATGATGTAAGTGAAGGTCAAAAACTCTTGGAGGCTCTTCCATGATGAAGGAGACTACGATGACTATGATGAAGGTTGGGGATTCTTCAAGGATGATGAAGGCTGGAGGCTCCTTGACAATGATGAACCTTGGGGATCCTTCAACAATGAGGGAATTTGGAAGCTCTGACCATGATCAGGATTGGAGACTCTTGAGTGATGAGGACTGGAGATTCTTCAAGAATGACCATGATGAAGGTGGGGACTGTGAGGACAATGCTGAAGGCTGGGAACTCTTCAGTGCTGATGAAAACTGGGAACTCTTCAAAGACGAAGATGACAGAAGTTGGGAGCTCCGACCATGATCAAGACTGGAGACTCTTCAAGGATGGCAAAGGCCAAGGACTCATTGATGATGAAAGTTGGGGGGGTCCCAGATGGATTTTGGGGTGAATGGGGGGATTTTGGGGGTCCTGGATGGGTTTGGGGTTCCAGGTGAGGATTTGGGGATTTTGGGGCCCCTGGGAGGAGTGGACACCCCAGGTCCCCCTGTCCCCCTTGTCCCCTCAGGTGACCCCGACGGAACCCGAGGGTGGCACCGGAGCCACTGAAACGTCTCAAAATTCCCCCAAAGTGTCCCTGAGTGCCACCCCCCCCAGTGACACCAAAGTGTCCCCAAGTGCCACCACCCCCCAGAGCCACTGGGATGTCCCTAAAGTGCCACCCAAGTGCCAGCACCCCCTGATGCCACTGTGTCCCCAAAGTGCCACCGGTGACTCCTGAGGCCATCAAGGTGCCACCAGCCCCCAAGTCCCTTTGTCCTCAGAGTGCCACCACGCCTTGCATGTCCTCAAAGCACCACTGCTGCAGTGTCAGCATGTCCCCAAAGTGTTCCCAAGTGTCCCTGTGGTGCCACTGTCCCAAGGTGCCACCTTGTCTCCTGTGTCCCAGAAGTGCCACCCCCAGTGTCACTTTGTCCCCAAAGTGCCACGCCCAAACATCATGTCCCTGAGATGTCCCCAGGTGCCACCCCCGAATGTCAGCACATTCTCAAAGCACCCCCAAGGTGCCACCACCACCCCTATGTCGTCTTTGTCCCCAGAGTGCCACCACTGCACTGTCACCCTGTCCCAAGTGTCCCCAAGGTGCCACCTTGTCCCCAAAGTGCCACCACTGCAGTGCTAGGTCAATAAAGTGTCCCCAAGGTGCCACCAGTGTCTGTGTCCTTTATCTGCCACCACCCCTGCAGTGTCCCCTAAATGCCACTGTGTCCCCAAAGCGTCACTCAGGTACCACCATCCTCCCTTTCATCATGTCCCAAATGTGTCCCCAAGGTGCCACCACCTCCCAATGTCACCTTGTCCCCAATGTGTCCTCTAAGGCCACCACCCCTTGCATTTCCCCAGTGTTACCCTTGAATACCATTGTCATGTCCCCATATCCCCAAAGTGCTGCCACCCCCGTGTCCCCATTCCCTTTAAGTGCCCACCTTGTCCCTAAGGTGTTCCCAAAGTGCCACCACCCCCAGTGCCACCCGAATGTCCCCAGCCAGTGACGTTCCCACGCTGCCACCACCAGAGCCAGACAGGGACACCCTGCAGACACTGGGGGGAGAGGAGGGGACAGGTGACATTGGGGACCCCTGAGTACACAGGGACCTCTTAGAGTGACCCCAGCTGACAACGGGGACCCTGAAGAGGGACCCAGGTGACACTGGGGACCTTCAGGTGGGGACATGGGGACCTCAAAGGTGACAACGGGGACCCTAAAGTGACCCCAAGAAATCCTAAAGAGACCCTGGGACCCTCCAGGTGACCCCAAGGTGACATTGGGACCTCCAGGTGACAGTGAGACCCTCAAGGGGACACAAGGACCCCCAGGTGACCCTGAAGTGACACTGGGACCCCCCAGGTGATCACAAAGTGACCTCAGGACCTCCCAGGTGACCCTGAGGTGACACCCAGACCCTTCCCAGTGACCCCAGGGGACTCCCAAGGTGACAATGAGACCTTCCAGGTGACTCTGAAGTGACACTGGAACCCCTTAAGTGCCCCCAAAGTGATGCCCCAGGTGACACTGGGGACCCTCAGGTGACATTGGGGACCCCCAAGAGTGGACACAAGGACCCCCCAGGTGACCCCAGGACCTCACAGGTGACACTGGAACGCCTCAGGTGACCCCAGACCCTCCCGGGTGACACAGAAAGTGACATGGGAGGTGACACAGGTAACACCCGTGGTGGCTTTTCCATCCCGAGTTTATTCCGGACCCGGGGGCGACTTTTCAATATGAAAAACAAAAGAAACGGGAAAAAAACCAAAACATCCAAAAATGGGAGCGACCAGACACCAGGAACGGCGACAGAATCGGGGAGAAACAGAGGGGAAATGGGGAAAATGGACAAAAATGGGGAAAAACAAATTAAAAATGGGGAGAAACTGACAAAAAATGGGGAAAAATGAACAAAAATTGAGGAAAAAAGTGGGAAAAAAAATTGAGGAATATGAACCCAAAATGGAGAAAAATGGGTCAAAAACTGACTGAGCAAAAATTGGAAAAAATCAACAAAAAATTGGAAGAAAGGACCCCAAAGTTGGGAAAAAGGAATGGAATTGGGCTGAGAGTGAGCAAAAACAGGGGAAAAAAGAGCAAGAATTGGAAAAAAGACCAGAAATGGGGGAAACTGACCAAAAATGAGGAAAATTGGTTGAAAATGATCAAAAATGAGCAGAGACTGAAATGACAGGAAGGAAATGAACCAAAAAAGGGGGGAAAATGACAAAAAACTGGAAAAAAAAAATTCAAAACTTAGGAAAAATTACAAAAAAAAAATTGGGAAAATGGAGCCTGAGTGGGGTGGGGAGGGGACAGGAGGCCGTGGTGGCAGCGGGGGAGGGGCGGAGATGATGATGATGATGAAGGTCAGAAACTCATCCAGGATGAGGCTGAAGGTCAAGAGCTCTTGGGGGCTCTTCCATGATGAGGATGATGGTGGTCAAGGCCAAGTGACCAACCCTGATGAAGGTCAAGGAATCTTCCACAATGATGAAGGTCAGCACCTCTTCCATGATGTGAGTGAAGGTCAAAAACTCTTGGAGGCTCTTCCATGATGAAGGAGACTACGATGACTATGATGAAGGTTGGGGATTCTTCAAGGATGATGAAGGCTGGAGGCTCCTTGACAATGATGAACCTTGGGGATCCTTCAACAATGAGGGAATTTGGAAGCTCTGACCATGATCAGGATTGGAGACTCTTGAGTGATGAGGACTGGAGATTCTTCAAGAATGACCATGATGAAGGTGGGGACTGTGAGGACAATGCTGAAGGCTGGGAACTCTTCAGTGCTGATGAAAACTGGGAACTCTTCAAAGACGAAGATGACAGAAGTTGGGAGCTCCGACCATGATCAAGACTGGAGACTCTTCAAGGATGGCAAAGGCCAAGGACTCATTGATGATGAAAGTTGGGGACTCTTCATGGATAACCATGATGAAGATTGGGGACTCTTCCAAGATTGTGAAGCCTGGGGACCGTGAGGACAATGCTGAAGGTTGGGGACTCTTCCAGGATGACGATGATGAAGGCTGAAGACCATGAGGACAACGCTGAAGGTCGGGTGGGGACTCCGCTGCTGCCGCCGCCGATGACCAAGGCCAACACTGACGATGATGAAGGACAATGATGATGACACCGAAGGCGCCGCCCACCGGTTGACGCCTCTCTGGGACAACACACCGGGACAGGGAGGAGCAACACTGCCAAGGACCAGGACCTCTGGAGAAACCCCTCAGGCCTCCTCTTCGGCCTCCTCGCCGAAATCCTCCTCCTCCTCGGCTGTGGCGTCCTGGTACTGCTGGTACTCGGACACGAGGTCGTTCATGTTGCTCTCGGCCTCGGTGAACTCCATCTCGTCCATGCCCTCACCCGTGTACCAGTGCAGGAAGGCCTTGCGCCGGAACATGGCCGTGAACTGCTCCGAGATGCGCTTGAAGAGCTCCTGGATGGCCGTGCTGTTGCCGATGAAGGTGACGGCCATCTTGAGGCCGCGCGGCGGGATGTCGCACACGGCCGTCTTCACGTTGTTGGGGATCCACTCCACGAAGTAGGAGCTGTTCTTGTTCTGCACGTTCAGCATCTGCTCGTCCACCTCCTTCATGGACATGCGCCCGCGGAAGACAGCGGCCACGGTGAGGTAGCGGCCGTGCCGCGGGTCGCAGGCGGCCATCATGTTCTTGGCGTCGAAGACCTGCTGGGTGAGCTCGGGCACGGTGAGGGCGCGGTACTGCTGGCTGCCCCGCGAGGTCAGCGGCGCGAAGCCGGGCATGAAGAAGTGCAGCCGTGGGAAGGGCACCATGTTGACGGCCAGCTTGCGCAGGTCAGCGTTGAGCTGGCCGGGGAAGCGCAGGCAGGTGGTGACGCCGCTCATGGTGGCCGACACCAGGTGGTTGAGGTCGCCGTAGGTGGGCGTGGTCAGCTTGAGGGTGCGGAAGCAGATGTCGTAGAGCGCCTCGTTGTCGATGCAGTAGGTCTCGTCCGTGTTCTCCACCAGCTGGTGCACGGACAGCGTGGCGTTGTAGGGCTCCACCACCGTGTCCGACACCTTGGGCGACGGCACCACGCTGAAGGTGTTCATGATGCGGTCGGGGTACTCCTCGCGGATCTTGGAGATGAGCAGTGTGCCCATGCCCGAGCCCGTGCCCCCGCCCAGCGAGTGGGTCAGCTGGAAGCCCTGCAGGCAGTCGCAGCTCTCGGCCTCCTTGCGCACCACGTCCAGGACCGAGTCCACCAGCTCGGCGCCCTCCGTGTAGTGACCCTTGGCCCAGTTGTTGCCAGCACCGCTTTGGCCTGGAAAAGGGGAGGAAGGGTTGGGTTGGGGTCTTTAAACCACCTCTGGGGACCTTAAAACCACATTTAAGAACCTTTACACCACCCTCTGAAGACTTTTTAACAATCTTTAGGGACTTCAAGAACCTCAAAACCACCTTGGGGAGCCTCAAAATCTCCTTTGAGGAACTCTGATCCAACCTTGAGGACCTTTGGGACCCTCAAACCTGGAGAACCTTTAGAGTACCTCTGGGGACCTTAGGAAGCTTTAGGGACCCCTCAACCCAACCCTGATGACCCTTGAATCATCTTTGGGGATGATGAGCACCTCCATTTCCACCTTGACAATGGTCAAGGAACCTTGGGGACTTTCAAACCATCTTTGGGGACCCTTGAGGCACTCTGAGGACCCCTGACCCCCCCAGCTCAGCCCCTCCCTGTGGTGACCCTTGGCCAGGAGCAGACAAGGAGGAGTTGGGTTGGCATCTTCGAGGTAACTTTAGGGAGCCTCGGGAACCTTTGGGAACCTTGAAGAACCTTTAATCACCTTTGGAGATGTTCAGGTTAATGCTGAAGACTTTGGGGACTCTCAAACCATTTTCTGAGACCTTCAAAGCATCTTTGAGGGCTTTGGGCAACTCTTCACCACCTTTGGTACCTGCCTTCCACTCCTGGGGACCTCAAGCACTTCTGTCCCTTCTTTGGGGACCTTCACCTCACCATTAAGGGGACATCGATCCCACCTGTGGGGACCTCAGGGACCTTAACTCCACCTTGGGGATACTTGGGATCCTTAACCCCTTCTTTGGGACCTTCACTCCACCACCCTTGAGGACCTTCAAACCCACCTTGGGGGGACACCTGGGGACCTTAACCTCACTTTGGGGACCTTCATGTCACTGCTGAGGTGATATGAATATCCTCACCTGAGGACCTTTGAACCCACTTTGGGGGGATACTTGGGGACCTTCATGCCACCCTTGGGACACCTGGGGACCTTCATCTCCTCTTTGGGGCCCTGCTGTCCCTTGAGGCCACCCCCCGCTGTCCCAGATATGTCCCAGGTGTGTTCCCACATGTACCCAGCTGCCCCAAATATTGCTGCGTGTCCCCAAGTGTGTCCCAAAGTGAACCTGATGTCCCTTGAGAGTCCCCAAGTGTCCCCACCCAGATATCCCTAATGTCCCTCAGCAACCCCCAGGTGTCCCCAGGATCCCCAGGCATGTCCCAAAATGTCCCACGTGTGTCTCAGGCATCTACAGCTGTCCTTGCCATGAGCCAAGTCCCCAGATGTCTTGAGCATCACAGGTGTCCCTCAGGAGCCCCCAGGTGTGTCCCAGATGTCCCCAAGCATGCCCAAGGTGTTCTAGGTGTATCCCAGATGTCCCAGAGGTGTCCTTAATGTCCCCAGGAGCCTCCAGGTGTCCCAGGTATATTCCCAGACATCCCCAAGGTGGCCCAGGTGTGTCCCAGATGTCCCCAAGTATGCGACCAGGTGTATCCCAGTGTCCCCAAGCATGTCCCAAATGTCCCAAAGTGTGCCTCCAGATGTCCCAGGTGTGTACCAGGCGTCCCCAGGAGTGCTCAAATGTCCCCAGCCATGCCCAAGGTGCCCCAGGTGTATCCCAGGTGTGTCACTCACCAAACACAAAGTTGTCAGGCCGGAAGATCTGCCCGAAGGGGCCGGAGCGCACAGAGTCCATCGTGCCGGGCTCCAGATCCACCAGGATGGCCCTGGGCACGTATTTACCCCCTGGGGTAAATAAGCAAGGAGTCACCAGAACGCAGAGGATTCACCCCAAAACCACCAGCACAGCCCTGGGCAAGGATTTACCCCGTGGGGAGTGACCAAAACCCAGAGAATTCAACCCAAAACCAGAAGAGTCACCTCCAAACCAAACAGAATTAGCCCAAACCTTCCAGAATCACCCTAAATACACCCATATCACCCTATAACACCTGGAATCACCCCTAAATACTCAGAATTAACTCAAAACACCTGGAAATAGCCAAAACCACCCAGAATTACCCCAAAACCATTTGGAATCAATGCAAAGACCACCTGGAATCACCCCAGAAACACTCAGAATTACCCTAAAACCCACCCAGAAATACCCCAAAACCACCCAGAAACAAACCAAACCAACACAAAATTACCCCAAACACACCCCAAAACCACCCAGAATTACCTCAAAACCACCAAAATCATCCAAAAACCACCTGGCATTACCCCCAAAATCACCTGGAAGTACCCCAAACCCACCCAGAATTGCCCCCAAAATGCTCAGAATTAACCCAGAAATGCCTAAAATAAATCCAGCAAAATCCAAAATCACTCCTAAAATACCCCAAACCACCCCATGTGACACCAACACACCCCAAATTGCCCCAGAAGTCTGAAATCACCCTAAAACACCTGAAATGACACCAAAAATCAACCCCAAGAAAGCCCACATCACCCCCAAACCACCCAGAATTACCCGATAAACATCTGGAATAACCTCAAAACCACCATAAATCCACCGAAGTTCACCCCCAAACACCCACAATCACGCACAAACCATCCCAAAATTACCCTGAATCGGCTGGAATCAACCCCACCCCCCCAAATTCACCCCAAATCCAAGAAAAATCATCCCAAAAATGGCTCCAAATCCACCCATAATGAACCCCACCCCCCCAAATTACTCCAAAATGTTTAGAATCATTCCCAAACCATCTAAAATCACCTCAAACCCACTTCCGTCCTACCCTAAAATATTCAACATCACTCTGAAATACCCAAAATTGCCCCAGAACGCCCCAAAATGACCTAAAAACAATCCAGACTTACATAAAACTCAACCCTAAACAACTTCCAAAACTCCCAAATTCACCCCAAAACCAGCCCCAAAATCTCCCAAATTCAACCTCAAACCCCCCAAATTTATTCCAAAGCCTCTCAAAATTACCCCAAAATCATCCCAAACCAATGCCAAAATAACCTCAGAAGTTTCAACTTCACCCAAAATTCCCCAAAGCCACCCTGAAAACTCCTGCACAGCAACCCAGAACGGGACATGGGACAGGCAGGAGACAAATGACAATAGACAGGTGACACTGCGGGGGGGGGGCACAGAGGACAGGGCGGCACACAGGGGTGACAAAGGACAGGTAACACCAGGGGAATATGAGGGACAACGTGATGATGGACAGGTGACATGGGGTGGGTGGGCACATTGGGGACAAGATGTGGGTCACAAAGAATGGTGACAGTGGGCGGGTGACACAGAACAGGGTGACACTGGGAAGGGACAGGATGCAGCGACACCAGGGCAGTGCCACTGGGAGGTGACACAGGAGGTGGCAATGGACACCAGGGGATCCTCAGGATTGAAGTTGACAGGGGACAAGGTGACAATGGACGAGTGACATTGAGCGGTGACGGGACTGGGGGTGACACTGGGAGGTGAAAGCACAAGGTGACCCCACTTGTGTGACAAAAGGGATGGCACTGAGGGACACAGGAGATGAGGTGACACAGGGCATGGACAAGGACAAAGTGACACTGAGAGGTGACAGCAGGACAAAGGTGACACTAAGGGGAAGCATGGGGACACAGTGACATAGGGATGACATAGGGATAACACACAGGAAAGTGACATTGGGGGGGGTGACAGTGGGGACAGGGTGACAATGGTGAGGTTGAGGTGAAACGGGAGAGTGACAAAGCAAGGAATGACAACGTGGGGGGAGGAAGTGACACTGGAAGTGACAAAGTGACAGCAGAGAAAAGTGAGGTGACAAACAAAGGAAAGTGACACTGGGGAGATGACAATGCCACCAAGTGCCACCCACACTGAGTGACACAAGGTGGGGGGAGGCCAGAGAAGGCCTGGGGGGTGTGGCAGCTGTCCCCAAGTGCCACCAGCTGTCCCCACCTGTAGCCTCGTTGTAGTAGACGCTGATGCGGTCCAGCTGCAGGTCGCTGTCCCCATGGTAGGTGCCCGTGGGGTCGATGCCGTGCTCGTCACTGATCACCTCCCAGAACTGTGGGGACAAGGGGACAGCTTGGGGACGGCTCAGGGACAGCCCAGGAGCAGGTTTGGGGCAAACCCCAGGGATTTGGGGAAAAATCTGGGAGTTATGGGAGGAAAATTGGGGATTTTAGGGAGGAAAAGGGAGGGCTGGGGTTGTGATCAGGGGGTTAAAAGGGATGGGGCTCGTGGAGGAGTGGGATCAACTGGGCCACGCCCACTGTGTGACAAACGGGACCTGAGCTGGGGGGAAAATAAGGATTTGCAGAATAAAAAACCTGAGATTTTAAGGGCAAAATAGGGAATTTTGAGGTCAGAAATGAGGGTTTAGGGACACAGTCAGAGTTAAAAGGGGCAAGAGATAAAGAGGGGTGTGGTCAGGTGGGCCAGGCCCCCCCCCCCGACTCAATTCTAGGGAAAAAATTAGAATTTTGATTAAAAAAATTGGGGATTTTAAGGTGACAAATGGGAGTTAGGGGCTAAAAGTGGTTGAGCTTAAGGAGGGGTGAGGGCAGCTGAGCCACACCCACTTTGCTACACCTGGGACCCCATTTTGGGCGACAAAATGAGGATTTGGGGCTAAAAAAATTTAGGAATTCTAAAATAAGAAATTGGAATTTTAAGGTACGAAATAGCAATTGAGGATCAAAAAATCTGGACTTTAAGGAAAAAAAAATGAGATTTAAAGGGAAATTGATGGCATAGTCTGGGATAGAAGGGCAGAACTTGTGGAGGAGAGGGGCTACACCCACTTTGCTACACCCGGGATTGATTTTGGGGACAAAAAAAGGGGATGTTGGGATCTCAAAGAAAGAATGAGATGTAAATCCGGCCCCACCCATCTCCCCTAGGCAGTGGTTTTGGGGAAAAAAAAAGAAGGATTCAGGGACTTAAAGGAAATTGGAGGCACGGCCAAGTTACAGGCAAGATCCGCAAGACCTCCCCCACAGCCAGGACCTTCTTTTCCGTTGAAAAATGGGGATTTTTGGGGCTTTTAAAATAAATGTAGGCTGTACTCAGGTCCTAAAAGGCTGGGGCTACAACCCACAGCCACTCCGCGATCATTTTTGGTGGGAAAAAGGCGATTTTTAGGATTTTTTCGGGGTTTGGAGGCGTGGGGAAGGGAAGCGGGCGGCGCTCTGTGGGGAGGGGGCGTGGCCAGCGCGGCGCGGTCCCGCTCCCCAAAAGGGCGGGAAGGCGGGAAAATGGCGGCAATCGTTAAAATTCAAACCAACCCCTCCAAAATCGGCTCCTTGCACCCCAAATCGGCTTTTTTAGAACCCAAAATCAGGATTTTTATACCTTAATTCGGCTCAGGGGGCTCCAAATTTTGTACTTGAAGTTGAGATTACAAAAACGTGGGGGATTCGGGTTAAAATGGGCTGAGGGGCTGGAGCTGGGGGGGGCGGGGGCGACGCAGCGTGAGGGGAAAATGAGGTAAAAAAGATGATTTGGGGGCTAAAGATGAGAAATGCGGCAAAAAATGGGGATTTTAGGACTGTGGAGAATAGAATAGCATTAAAATATTTATTTGAGGTAAAAACCATTATTTTTGAGATTGTTAAGAAAAGGTGTAAAATGGTGATTTGAGACAAGTATGGCGGTTCGGTGATTATGAGGGGAAAATGTGCTCAAAAGACCACTATTTTCGGTAATAGAAGAAAAAAGGGCTTAAAAATATTAGTTTTGGAGGTGAGAGAGCAAAAGGGATACAAACCCAGCAATGTAAGGTAAAAAAAATAGAGGCTTAAAAATGCTGATTTTGGAGATGAGAGAAGAAACCCAGTGTTTTAGAGGGTTTTGAGCAAAAGTGGGTTAAAAATAGAGATTTGGGGGCTGATGGGACAAATAAGTTAAAAAAGGGCAGTTTCTGGGAACATAGGAAAGAAATACCTCCAAAAAAAGTTCGTTTGGGATAAAAATGGAGATTTTGGGCAAATGAGAAAGAAAAAGAGTTTAGAAAGGTCACATTCGAATAAACAGCATTTCAGAGTAAAATACCCGTGCATTCTGGAGCCTTGAGAAACAGTGAGTTAAAAATTGCGGTTTTTTAAGAAAAATGTGAGTTTGGTTCAGAAATTGAGAGTTCAGTGACAGAAATATGGATTATGGAGAGAAACAAATATCTAATGGTAAAAATTGCGAATTTGGGGGTTAAAAAAAGCGGATTTGGGGCTAAAATACAATTTTGAGAGACAATTTAACCTGCTTAAATATCAGTGTTTGCTGTACAGAAAAACCTTTTTTGGGCCTCAAAATCGCAATTTGGGTTCAAAACCTCTTTCCTGGAGTACAAAAAAAAAAAAAAAATCGCTTTTTAGGGTTAAAAACTCCAATTTGAAGCGTTTTGGAGAACAAAGATTTCGGTGTGGGGCAGGAAATGGAGATGTTCATTTCGGGGGCAGGAAATCCAGAGACACAAAGGGAGGGCGTTGGGGCTGAAAAGGGCGATTTTGGGACAAAAAGTAATATTTAAAAACAAAAAAAAATTAAATATGGAGTTAAAGAAGGCCGTTTTGTGGGTGAACTGGATATTCAGGGTAAAAAAAAAGATTTTTTGAAGCAGTAAAAATTACATTTGGGTCTGAAAAATTGCAAGCACCGAGGCCTAAAACAACGCTTTTTTGGGCAAAAGCATATTTTAGCACCAGTTTGTGCTAAAAATGAAAAAAATTTAAACAAACCCCGTTAATTTTGGAGAAAAAGCGGTGATTTTGAGGCAAGAAAAAAGCGGATTTGGAAGCACAAAGCTGCGATTCTTCCCCCGACCCTCCATTTTGGGGCTGGAAACCTCCATTTTGGGGCTGGGAGCCCCTCCGAGCTGCAGAAAATCCCGATTTTAACCCCAATTTCTACTTCTGGAAAATAAATCTAGTGCTTTTTCTCATCAAAACTCCACGTTTTGGGGATAGAAATATTGATTTTGGACGGAAATGTTGTTTTGCAAAACAAAGATGCTGGGTTGGAGGTCCGAAGCTCCATTTTGGAGCTGCGAGGGAAAAAAAAAAAAAGGTTTTGGGGCCACAAAGCTGCATTTTAGCAACAAAAAACCTTTCATCAATTAAAAAAACCCCTTAAATCCGAAACATTAACACTTTGAGAATTAAAACACAATTTTTTGGACATGAAGTCATCCATATTTAGACGTAAGACACGCATTTCAGTGAAAAAAGCTGATCCAAAATATAAAACCCATGAATTTAGGAGACTAACATTGCAATATAAAGACTTTAAATCCACATTTAACGAATAAGAAAAGAACCGTTTTTCCACAAAATCCTACAGTATAAAAGCTTAAAAATCTTCATTTTGTGGATTAAAAAAAAATCCCATTTTGGAACAAAAATAGGACCACACCTCTTATTTAGGGAATAAAAACCTTTATTGTGGATATTAAGCTGCTTTTTTTGGGGGGGTGTTGAATCCTCCCATTTTCGGGTCTCACCACTCCGGGCATCACGCCCCGTTTGGGGGTCAAAAGTCTTTACTTTGGGGCATAAAAATCCCCATTCTTGAGGTAAAATTAGACTGTTTTGCAGTGAAAATAGCCGATTTTAGGGGCGAAAATACCCCATTATGGGGTGAAAACAACCGATTGCAGAGTAAAAAGGCAGCATCTTAAGTATGGTGCTTTAAAACGAAAAAGTCAGGTTTTAAATTTAATTATGAATATATTATTGTGAAAAACCCAATTTCGAGATTAAATCCTTAATTTCGGGGCTCCTCGCCGCCATTTTGGCGCCTTCCCCGCCCATCCTCAGCCAGACCCCCTCGGTAAGGGGCAAAAAGCGCCATTCACGGCCAAATCTTTCAAACAGTCATTTAAATTAGCATAAAATAGTAATATTTTCTTTAAACACCGCCAAAAAAGGCGATTTTAAAGACGAGTTAGCCGCGGTTCGGGGCCGCCGCCCTCAGCCGCCATTTTGCGGCCGCGTGCGGGGGGGGCGCGCATTGAGCCACCGAAAATCCTCATTTATCGACAGAATCCCTGATTTTAACTCCAAACCCCCCCCATTTCAGCACAGCCCCTTCCCTCACAGGCGCTTCTGGGGGGGGGGAAACGCCGATTTTGGGGTAAAATCACCCTGGTTTGGGTCACCCTTTGTCTTGGCGCGAGGGGGATGGGAGGACTCTTAAAGGGGCAACGCCGCCGCGGCGGGGGATGGAGGCGGGGCCCGCCGCGCTCACCTTGGCGCCGATCTGGTTGCCGCACTGGCCCGCCTGGATGTGGACGATCTCCCTCATGGCGGCGGTGGAGTCTGGTGGGGGGGCTCGGCCCACCCGGACGGCGCGGAGGCGCTCGAAAAACTGAATAAAAAAACGTGAAGAGGCGGCGCGGCCCCTTTAAGAGCAGAGTCAAGGCGCGAGCGCGACGGCGGTGAAAATGGCGGCAGTAACGGCCCCACGCGCGCTCATATAGGACAAAGTCGGGGCTCCCATTGGTCGGCACCGCCCGCTTTCCATCCTTCTATTGGATAATCGCTTTGTCAATCGAGCTTTCTGCTCTTCAATTGGTTTAAACCTTTCTTAAGCCACTCCCACCGGCGCTCCGGCGCTCCCGGAGGACCCCCCCGCCCCGTCTCGGTGGCCTGGCGGTGATCGACACCCGCGACAGCCAATGGAAAGTACGGATGGGCGTTGGCGCGCGGAGAGAGCGGCCAATGGGAGCGCGGGGGGCGGGGCCCAGCGGTGATGGCGCGGGAGGGGTGAGCGGCGGGATGGGAAACCGGGGCCGCTTTTGGGGTCCCTGAGGGAATTTTGGGGGAGCTTGGGGGAACTTGGGGTCCGGGGGGATTCTGGAATATCCTGGAGGGATTTGGCAGTGGCAGTGGGGATTGGAGCCGTCCTTGGTGAGGACCGAGGGCCTCGGGGGCAGTTTTGGGGAGTCCCTGAGGGAGATTCGGGGGGTCTCTGACGGGGATTTCAGGTTTCTGAGGAAAGTTTGGGGTCTCCGAGGGAAGTCTGGGGGCTTGGTTTGGCAACTTGGGGTTCCGGAGAGAAATTTGGGGGTTTCTGAGGGGAGTTCGGACTTGATGAGGGAATTTGGGGGTCCCTGAGGGAAGTTGGATGTGTCTGAGGGAGGTTTGGGGTCCATGAGGGGAACTGGGGCTTCCGTGGGGGAATTCGGGGTTCCTGAGGGAAGTTTGGACTCTGTGAGGGAGTTGAAGGGTCCTGAGGGGAGTTTGGGGCGCCCCTGATGTGAGTTGGGGTTTTTGTGAGGGAATTTGGGGTTCCCGAAAGACGTTTGGGTTTCCTGAGGGAAATTTGGGGTCCGTGAAAGGGGTTGATGGTTCTATGAGAGAATTTGGGGTTCTTGAGGGGCGTTGGGTGTTCCATGAGGGGAGCGGGGCATTTGGTGATGGAATTTGGGCTCCCTGAGGTGTGTTGGGTGTTCTGTGTGGGAATCTGGGCTTCGTGAGGAAGGCTTGGAGGTCCCTGGGGGGATTTCGGGTCTTTTGGGTGCAGTTTTGGGGGATCCTTGTGGGACTTTGGGTCATTTGGGTGCTGCTTGGGGAATTTTGGGGGGTCCCTGAGTTTGAGTATTTTGGGGGCCGTTTGGGAGGTCCCAGGCAGGGGGTTGGGGGCCTGTGGGGTGGTTTGGGTCCTTTGGGGGCAGCTTGGGGGTCTCTGGGTGATTTTGGGGGGTTCCTTGGAAAATCTGGGGTTGTTTGGGATGGTCTTGGGGCAGTTTAGGGGGATTTTGGGGGGGAGTGGTTGTTCTGGGGGGGGTTCCCTGGAACAGTTTGGGGTTGTTTTGGGGCATTTTGGGGGTTCCCAAGGGGGTTTGGGAGTCCTTGGGGTACTTTGGGGGCATTTTTTGGGGTCCCTGTGGAGTTTTTTGGGGTCTTTGGGGCATTTTGGGGAGAGTTTTGGGGCAGTTTGTGTAGTTCTGAAAGGGGTTTTGGGGCTCTTTGGGTTATTTTTGGGATCCTTGGGGGATTTTGGAGGTCCCAAACTCCTGAGTCACCCCAACCCTCCTTTGCAGTGCCCTGGAGGATCCAGCGGTGCCCTCAGATGTTGAGGGCCCCCAAAAACACCTTCCCTGCTCCCAAAATGCCCCACATGTGATTGGGGAGGGGCCGGATCCAGATGTTGAGGACCTGAAAACACCCAAAGTGGCTCAAAACACCTCAGAGGCTCCAGATGTGGCAGCAGAAACCCCAAATCCAGATGTGCTGTGGGCCAGAAATGGGCACCGGACACTGCAGGTGGACAGTGACACAGATGTGGAGGAGGAGGGGCCAAATCCAGATGTTGGGCCACAAAAATGGCTTAATATGACGCAGAATGTGCCTGAAACTCCAGGTGTGGGGCTAAAAACCCCAAATCCAGATGTTCCATGGCTTAAAAGTGGGCATGGCACCCTGCTGGTGGAGAGCGACACAGATGTGGAGGAGGAGGAGGCTGATCCAGAAGTGGAGCCCCCAAAACGACTGAAAATTGCCCAAAACATCCCAGAAACTCCAGATGTTGCAAGAAAGACCCCAAATCCAGATGCTTCAGGCCCAAAAACACAACACAGGATGGAGCTGGTGGACAGTGACACAGATGTGGATGAGGGTCCAGGTGTGCAGCCCCAGAGAAGGCCTAAAGTGACCCAAAACATGCCTGGAATTCCAGATGTGGAGGTGGAAGCCCCAAGTCCAGCTGTGAGGGCGCCCAAAATTGGACACTGGAGAATCCTGATGGACAGCGACACAGATGTGGAGGGAGAGGAGGAGAATCCAGATGTGCAGCCCCAAAACCAACTCAGAATGCCCCAAAATGTGTCCAAAACTCCAGATGTGGCAGCAAAACCCCTGAATCCTGATGTTTCGGGCCCAAAATTCTGTTCTCAGATGCTGCCGGTGGACAGCGATACAGATGTGGAAGATGATGTGAATCCAGATGTGCAGCCCCCAAAAAGGTTCAAAGTGACCCCAAACGTGCACAGAATTCCAGATGTGGCGGTGGCGACTCCAAATGCAGCTGTGGAAAGGCCCCAAATCGGCCATGGGACGCTGGTGAAGGACAGCGACACAGATGTGGAGGACGATCCAGATGTGCAGCCCCCAAAAAGGCTCAGAAGGACTCAGCATTTGCCCAAAACTCCAGATGTGCGATGGGGGACACCAAATCCAGATGTTCCCGGCCCCACAGTCAGGAGTCAGATGCTGCTAGTGGACAGTGACACAGATGTGGAGGAGGATCCAGATGTGCGGCCCCTGAAATGGCTCAGAGCCACTCAAAACGTCCCTGAAACTCCAGATGTGGCTGCAAAGCCCCCAAATCCAGATGTTTCAGGCCCTGAAATCAGGTGCCAGACATTCCTGGTGGACAGTGACACAGATGTGGAGGAGGAGGGAAATCCAGATGTTGAGACCCTAAAAAAGCTTGAAATTACCCCAAATGTGCCTGAAAGTCCAGATGTGGTGGCACAGACCCCAAGTCCAGATGTTGGAATGACCCGAAACGGGTGTCAGGCACTGCTGGTGGACAGTGATACAGATGTGGAGGAGGATGAGGTGAATCTAGATGTTTGTCCTTCAAAAATATTGAAAATTCCTCAAAACATGCCCCAAGCTCCAGATGTGCCCACACAGCCCCCAAATCCAGCTGCGAAGGGGTCACAGAGAGGTCACGGGGCACTGCTGGACGACAGTGACACAGATGTGGAGGAGGCAAGTCCAGATGCTGGATCCTTAAAAAGACCAAGACCAGCCCCAAACGTGCCTGAAACTCCAGATGTGAGGCTGAAAACACCAAATCCAGATGTTTCGGGCACAAAAATTGGGTGCGGGACACTGCTGGTGGACAGTGAGACAGATGCAGAGGAGGATGAGACAGGTCCAGATGTTCAGCCCTTAAAAAGACTGAAAATGACACAAAATGTTCCCCAAACTCCAGATGTGCCCACACCAACCCCAAATCCAGCTCTTGGAGGCTCTGAATCCAGATGTGGAGCCTTGGGGGACAGTGACCCAAATGTGAAGGAGGATGAGGCTGATCCAGATGCTCAGCCCTCAAAAAGACAGAAAATTACCCAAAATGTGCCTGTAACTCCAGATGTTGGGCTGAAACCCCCAAATCCAGATGTTGGGAGGCTCCAAAGGACCCCAAATGTGGCCGAAACGCCAGATGTGGAGGGAGAGGAGGAAGGGTGGGATCCAGATGTGGCCACCCAGCTGTTCCTGCCCCCAAATCCAGATGTGGGGGAGGCCGAGGCAGATCCAGATGTTGGGAGCCCAGAACAACTCAAAATGACCCAGAAGCCACCAGAAATTCCAGATGTGGAGGAGGAAGAGGAGTCAGATCCAATTGTGGCCACCCAGCTGTTCCTGCTCTCTCCAGATGCTGGGAGCCCAAAACGACCCAAAATGACCCAGAACCCTCCCAAAATTCCAAATGTGGAGGAGGAAACCCCAGATGCAGATGAGGAGGAAGAACAGGAGTCAGATCCAGATGTGGCCACCCAGCTGTTCCTGCCTTCTCCAGATGCTGGGAGCCCAGAAGACCCCAAAACTACCCCAAAGGACCCCAAAATTCCAGATGTAGAGGGGCTACCCTCCCTGGATCCAGATGTGGCCACACAGCTGTTCCTGCCCCTGCATCCAGGTGTGAAGGATGGCCTAAATCCAGATGTTCTGGGTCCAAAACAACCCAAAATGGACTCAAATGACCCCAAAATTTCTGTTGTGAGGGCAGAGACACCAGATCCAGATGTGGAGGGGGAGGAGGACTTGGATGTGGCCACCCAGCTGTTCCTGCCCCCTGATCCAGATGTGGAGGGGGAAGGACCCTCGGAACCAGATGTTGGGTCTCCAAATCCACCCAAAGGTCCCCTAAACCCACCCGAAATTCCAGATGTGGACATGGAGAGCCCAAATCCAGATGTGGGGGTGTCACTGAGGGGCCACAGGACGTTGCTGAGGGACGCTGATCCAGATGTGGAGGCGGTGGGCCCAAATCCAGATGTGGCAGCCTCAAAAAAACCCCAAATGGCCCCGGAAGTCCCTGAAATTCCAGACGTGGAGGTGGAGACCCCAAATCCAGATGTGGAGGGGCCGGGGAGCTCTGGCTTGGATCCAGATGTGGCTGCCCAGCTGTTCCTGCCCCCTGCCCCAGATGTGGAACTCCCAGAAAGCCCCAAAAGGGCCCCGGACGAGCCCCAAGTTCCAGATGTGGAGGAGGCAGCCCCAAATCCAGATGTTGAGGGTCCCCCAAGCCCCGCCCAGGAGGAAGCAGAAGCTCCACCCACCCCACAGGTGAATTTGGGGGGTCCTAGGTGACTTTGGGGGTCTCTGATCAATTTTGGGAGCCCCCCGGGGATTCGGGGCAGGGGGGGTGTCCAGGTGGATTTTTTGGGGTTCCTCGTGAATTTTGGGGAGTCCCAAGTGGGATTTTGGGAGGTTTGGGGTTCCCAGTAGATTTTGGGAGACCCAGGGTGGTTTGGGGGGGGTCTCAGGTGAATTTTTGGGAGTCCTAGATTATTTTTGGGGTGTCCCAGGTGAAATTTTGGGGATTTTGGGGATGGCAGGTGCATTTTGGAGGTTCCTGGGAGAATTTTGGGGGTTCCCGGTGGAATTTGGGGTGAACTTGGGGGATTTGGGAGGGTTTCCGTTGGATTTTGGGGTCTCCACCACAGCTCCTCCCCCCCAGGTGTGGCGCAGTCGGCGATTGGCCGTGGGTGGAGGGGGCGGAGCCTCATGTGGCCCCACCCCCACACAGAATGGGCAGGATAATGGCTCCAAGCCACGCCCCTCACCCAAGCCACGCCCCCAGAGGGGGCAGGACCAATCAGTGACCACACTTGAGGAGGCCACACCCTCTGTGTCCATAAAAGGAAATGGGCGGGGCTCAGTGACAGCCCCACCCCCTGAGGAGGAGGAGCCAACAGAGGGTGCCAAGCGCAGGCTCCGCCCCTGGGCAGCGCCAGGCCCCACCCAGATCCGGGTAAGGACCAGTACGGACCAGTATAGACCAGTATAGACCAGTGTGGACCAGTACAGGCCAGTAGGAACCGGTATAGACAAGTGCAGACCGGTATGGACCAGTATGAACCAATGCAAACCAGTACAGACCAGTGTAAACCAGTACAGACCAGTATACATCAGTGCAGACTGGTACAGACCAGTACCCCCCGGTGACTCTTAAGTGACCCCAGTATGGACCAGTGACCCCACCCAGTGCTCCCAGTGTGGACCAGTACAGACCAGTAAGGATCAATAGGGAGCAGTACAGACCAGTGACTCCCCCAGGGACACCCCAGTGACCTCCCAGTATGGACCAGTACAGACCAAGACCCCCCAGTGCTCCCAGTATAGACCGGTGCCCCCCATCCCCCTCCCAGCTGCTCTTCTGCGGCTGGTGGCACCTGGGCATGTCCTCAAGGTGTCCCCGAGTTCCCTGGGATGTCCCCAAGCTGTCCCCAACGTGTCCCAGTGTCCCCAGTTGCTGGTCCAGGGGGTGGTGGCACCTGGGCATGTCCTCACAGTGTCCCCAGTGTGTCCCCGAGTCCCCCAGGGATGTCCCTGTTGTGTCCCCAAACTGTCCCAAACCTGTCCCAGTGTCATCCAGGTGTCCCCAACTCCTCAGGGATGTCCCCACAGTGTCCCTGACTCTCTCAGGGATGTCCCCAGTGTGTCCTGAATGTGTCCCCAACCTGTCCCAATGTCCCCTAGATGTCCCCACCCACCCAGGGTGGTCCTCAATCTGTCCCCACTGTCCCCAGGTGCTGTTCACAGGCCTGGTGGCACTCAGGGATGTCCCCAACGATGTCCCCAGGTGCTGTTTACAGGCCTGGTGGCACTCAGGGATGTCCCCAACGATGTCCCCAGGTGCTGTTCACAGGCCTGGTGGCACTCAGGGATGTCCCCAACGATGTCCCCAGGTGCTGTTCACAGGCCTGGTGGCCTCCCCGGCGCTGCGGGTGGCCCTGGGGACGCTGGGTGGCACCGAGGCCACGTCTGTGCACGACTGCAGCCACCTGGTGACCGATGGCATCCGCCGGACACTGAAGTTCCTGTGTGCCCTGGGCAGGGGTGTCCCCATTGTCACCCCCCAGTGGCTGCTAGAGGTGACATCGGGGCCAGCAGGGGGTGGGGGACATCGGGGACAGTGGGGACAATCAGGGAAGCCGGGAGGATTGGGGACATGGTGGAGACATTGGGGGATTGGGGACAATCAGGGGGACTGGGGACATCAGGGGGACATCAGGGGGACTTTGGGGACATCAGGGACACCAAAGTTCCTCTGTGCCATTGCCAGGGGTGTCCCCATTGTCCCCCCCACCAATGGCTGCTGCAGGTGACATCAGCGAAAGCGGGTGGTTGGGGACAATCAGGGGGACTTGGTGACAATGAGGGAAGTTTAGGGACAAGGAGAAGGATTTGGGGACATTGGGGGACAGGGGGTGGCACTGGGGACTTCAGGGGAGATTTGGGACATTGGGTGGCCTCAGGGACAATGAGGGACTTTGGGGACAATGACAAGGATTTGGGGACATGGGGGACAGGGGGTTGCACTGGAGACTTTGGGGGGGCATTTGGGGACATTGGGTGGCCTTGGGGATAGGGGGACATTGGGGACATGGTGACAAATGGGGGTTGGCCTTGGGGACTTCAGGGATGGGTGGGGTGACCTTGGGGACAGGGGGAACTCGGGGACAATGGGAGGGACTTGGGGACAGTGGGAGTGGCCTTGGGGACTTTGGAACCTTGGGGACCGGGGGTGGCCTTGGGGACAGAGGAGCTTTGGGTGACGAGGGAGGGTGACCTTGGGGTCAAGAGGAAGGACATGGGGACAATCAAAGGGACACTGGGGTGGCTCTGGTGGCCGGGTGTGACCCCTGTGTCCCCGCTGTCCCCAGAGTTCCCACAGTGGCCGCCCGCTGTCCCCAGGTCCCTTCCTGCCCCGGGACCCCCCCTGTGAGCGGCGCTTCAGCTTCCGCCTGCGCCCGGCGCTGGCCCGGGCCCGGGAGCGGCCCCTGCTGCAGGTGACACTGTCCCCAAATGTCCCCAAATGCCACCTCATGTCACCTAAACCCATCCCCGAGCCAGCCCCAGGCATAGCAATGGCCCCTGCTGCAGGTGACAGTGACAGCAGTGTCCCCAGTGTCCCCAAATGTTACCCAACCCCATCCCTGTGCCAACCCTGGGCCCTGCTGCAGGTGACAGTGACAGCAGTGTCCTCAATGTCCCAAATGTCCCTGGGCCCAGGTGTGGCCCCTGCTGCAGGTGACACTGTCCCCAAATGTCCCCAAATGCCACCTAAACCCATCCCTGAGCCAGCCCTGGGCACGGTGGCACCCCCTCCTGCAGGTGATGATGACTTTAATGTCTCCAAATGTCCCCAAATTCTCCAATGTTCCCAGTACCCCAATCTCCTGAACCCCTTAATGTCCCCAAACTGCTTAATGTCCCCAAAGCCCCCAGTCATCCCCCATGTCCCCAGTGTCCCCAATACCCCAACCTCCCTAATGTCCCCAATACCCCAATCTCCTGAACCCCTCAATGTCCCCAGTGTCCCCCTGCTGTCCCCACTGTTCCCCTGATGTCCTCTCTGTCCCCAGGGGTACCAGGTGCACGTCACCCCCAGTGTCCAGCCGTGCCCCGAGGACATGCGGGACCTTGTCACCTGCTGTGGTGGCACCTTCCTGCCACAGCTGCCCCAGGAACATGCGGTGAGGGGACAGCGGGGACAGGGGACATTGGGGACATGGAGGGGGATTGGGGACACTGGGGACAGTGGGGCATTGGGGGGATTGGGGGGACGTTGGGGAGGTTAGGGACCTTGGGGCATTGGGAACACTGGGGACACTGAGGGACATTGTGGGAAGTGGGGGGATTGGGGACGTTGGGGACACTCAGGGACATCAAGGGTGTTGGGGACACTGGGGGATTGGGGACGTTGGGGGTATTGGGGACATTGAGGACATTGGGGGGATTGGGGAGATTGGGGACACTGGGGACACTCAGGGACATCAAAGCCATTGGGGGTGTTGGGGGTTTTGGGGTTTCTCCCATGGTGTTTGAGGGTTTTGGGGTTTTTTTGGTGTTCTAGGGGGTTTTGGGATTTCTCATTCAGTTTTGGGGGGTTTCTCACTGGGGTTTGGGTTTTTTGGGGGGTTTTGGGTGGGATTTGGGCTCCTGACCCCATTTTCCCCCAGCCCCCATGTCCTGGTCATTTCCTGTGTGCAGGACCAGGCTGTGTGGAGTTTGGGGCTTCTCATGGGGGTTTTGGAGTTCCTCTCTGGGTTATTTGGGGTTCTTTTGGGGTATTTGGGGTTTCTGATGGGGTTTTTGGGGCTCCTCGTGGGGTATTTCGGGTTCCTTACAGGGTTTTTGAGGTTTCTCTCTGGGTTTTTGGGGTTCCTCTCTGGGTTTTTGGGGGGTTTTCTCTGGGTTATTTGGGGCTCCTCACTGTGTTTTTGGGGTTCCACTTGTGCTGATCATTTCCTGTCCCCAGGACCAAGCCATCTGGGTTATTTGGGGTTTTTCTCTGGGTTGTTTGGGCTTTCCTCAGCCTGGTGTCCTGGTGATCTCAAGTCCCCAGGACTGGGCCATGTGGGATATTTGGGGTGTCTGACTGGCTTTTTAGGGTTTCTGATGGAGTTTTTGGGGTTTCTGATGATGTATTTGGGGTTCCTGACCGTTTTTTTGTGGTTTCTGATGGGTTATTTGGGGTTCCTGACAGGTTTTTGGGGTTTCCCCCTCAGCCCCATGTCCTGGTGATCTCATGTCCCCAGGACTGGGCCGTGTGGGGTATTTGGGGTTTCTGACTGGGTTTTTGATGGGTTATTTGGGGTTCCTGATGGGGTATTCAGGGTTCCTCACTGTGGTTTTGGGGTTTTTCCCCCAGCCCCGTGTCCTGGTGATGTCGTGTCCCCAGGATGGGGCTGTGGAGGTTATTTGGGGTTTTTCTCTGGGTTATTTGGGGTTCCTCACTGGGTATTTGGGGTTTCTGATGGGGTTTTTGGGGTATCTGACAGGGTTTTGGGGGTTTCCCCCTCAGCCTGGTGTCCTTGTAATCTTGCGTCCCCAGGATAGGGCTGTGTGGGAGTTAATTGGGGTTTCTGGTGGGTTATTTGGGGTTTCTGATTGTGTTTTTGGGGTTCCTGAAAGGGTATTTGGGGTTTCTCTCTGGGTTATTTGGGGTTTCTGATGGGGTTTTTTCCCCGTCCCCGTGTCCTGGTTATCTCGGGTCCCCAGGACTGGGCTGTGTTTGTTATTTGGGATTTCTGAGTGGGTTATTTGGGGTTTCTGACTGTGTATTTGGGGTTTCTCCCCCTGAGCTTGGTGTCCTGGTGATCTCATGTCCCCACAATGGGGCTGTGGGGGTTATTTGGGGTTTCTGATTGGGTTTTTGGGGTTCCTGAAAGGGTATTTGGGGATTCTCTCTGGGTTATTTGGGGCTTATCATTGTAATTTTGGGGTTCCAGCCCCATGTCCTGGTCATTTCCTGTTCCCGGGACTGGACCATGTAGGGTATTTGGGGTTTCTGACTGGGTTTTTGGGCTTTCTGACTGGGTTCTTGGGGTTTCACTCTGGGTTATTTGGGGTTCCTGATGGAGTTTTTGGGGTTCCTAACAAGATTTTTGGGGTTTTCCCCCAGCCCAGTGTCCTTAGTGATCTCGTGTCCCCAGGACTGGGCTGGGTGTGTTATTTGGGGTTTCTCACTGGGTTATTTGGGGTTCATCACTGTGTATTTGGGGTTTTTCCACCAGCCCCATGTCCTGGTGATCTTGTGTCCTCAGGATTGGGCTGTGTTTGTTATTTGGGGTTTCACTCTGGGTTATTTGGGGTTTCACTCTGGGTTATTTGGGGTTCCAAATTGGGTTTTTGGGGTTCCCAGCCCCATGTCCTGGTGATCTCGGGTCCCCAGGACCAGACTGTGTTTGTTATTTGGGGTTTCTCTCTGGGTTATTTGGGGTTCCTGACTGTGTTTTTGGGGTTCTGACTGTGTTTTTGGGGTTCTGATTGTGTTTTTGGGGTTCCTGACTGTGTTTTTGGGGTTCCTGACTGTGTTTTTGGGGTTCTGACTGTGTTTTTGGGGTTCTGATTGTGTTTTTGGGGTTCCTGACTGTGGTTTTGGGGTTCTGATTGTGTTTTTGGGGTTCCTGACTGTGGTTTTGGGGTTCCTGACTGTGTTTTTGGGGTTCTGACTGTGTTTTCGGGTCCCCAGCCCCGTGTCCTGGTGATCTCCTGTCCCCAGGACCGCTGGCTGTGGCCCCCGGCCGTGGCCACGCGGCTCCCACTGCTCTCGGCCGAGCTGCTGCTCTCGGGGGTGCTGCGGCAGCGCCTGGAGCTGGGCCCGTTCCTGCTGAGCCCCTGGCAGCCCCCCGAAAACACCCCCGAGCCCCCCCAAAACACCCCAGGTCCCACCCAAAACCAAAAAAATCCCACCCAAAAACCCCCAGAGCC
This sequence comes from Emberiza elegans, assembly GCA_024865655.1. Taxonomy (NCBI): domain Eukaryota; kingdom Metazoa; phylum Chordata; class Aves; order Passeriformes; family Fringillidae; genus Emberiza; species Emberiza elegans. The sequence goes on along the minus strand of JALJVW010000077.1, from coordinate 139,539 downwards.
CACCCAAAATACCCCAAATCCCACCCAGAATAGCCCAGAGCCCACCCAAAACCAAAAAAATCCCACCCAAAATACCCCAAATCCCACCCAAAATACCCCAAATCCCGCCCAGAAACGGAAAAATCCCCCCCGAAAAACCCCAAACCCTCTGCCAAAAACCCCAGATCCCACCCCAAAAACGCCAAATCCCCCCCAAAACCAAAAGAGTCCTACCCAGAAACACCCAAATCCTGCCCAAAGTACTCCAAACCCACCCCGAAAAACACCAAATCCCCCCCCAAAACAAAAAAATCCCCCTCCAAAAACCCCAAATCCCCCCCAGAAGCGCCCAAATCCCACCCAAAATACCCCCCCCCAAAGCCACTCCCGGCCCCATTTGGGGGGCTCCACCCCTCCCCCGAGCCCCCCCCGGACCCGAAGTGGGCGGAGACCCCCCCAAAATCCCACCCTGAAAACCCCAAATTCAGGGACCCCCCAAAAAACCCCAAATCCACCCAAAAAAACCCCAAATCCCCCCCAAAAAAACCCCAAACGACCCCGGGGTCACTCAGAGGGTCCCGGCCAGGATTTTGGGGTCCCAGACCCCCCAGAGGAGCACCCCCAGGACCCGGAGCCGTCAGGGACCCCACCAAAATCCCCCTCGGGACCCCCCAAATTCAGGGACATCCAAAAAACCCTCAAACCCAACCCCAAAATCCCCAAACCCGCCCCAAAAATACCCAAAACAGCCCCGGGGTCCCCCTGGGGATCCCAACCCCCATTCTGGGGTCCCAAATCCCCCCCTGGAGCCCCCTCGGACCCGGAGCGGGCTCAGACCCCCCCCAAATGCAGGGAACCCCCAAAAAACCCCAAACCGGCCCCAAAAAGCCCCAAATCCCACCCCAAAACGAACCCGGGCTCCCCCCGAGGGTTCCCCGTCCAATTTTGGGGTCCCCGAGCCCCCCCCGAGCCCCCCCCGGACCCGGAGCCGCCGGGGGGCCCCAATAAAGTGAATTTGAGCAATGGAATTTGGGGGTTTGGGGGTTTCTGGGGTCAAAAATCCCAAATTTTTGGGGGAGGAGCCAGGGGGGTTGGGGACGTTCTGGGGACAGCGATGAGGTGGCTGTGGGGGGGTTGGGGACCCTATGGGTACACTTTTGGGGACATCAAGGAACCCTTGGGGGCAACAGGGATCCCCTTAGGGACCCCCTGGAGACATTGGGGACCCCCCAGGGATGGCCATGGGGGGTTGGGGACATCAGAGAGCCCTTGGGGACACCAGGGACTGTCTTGGGGACACCAAGGACCCATTTGGGGAACCCCCAAGATGGTTCTGGTGGCCTTGGGGACATCAGGGACTTCTGTGGGGACACATTTGGGACATCAGAGACCCCTTGGGGACATCAGGAATTCTTTGGGAATATTCTGGGGACATTGGAGCCCCTCTTGGGGACACCAAGGACCCTTTTGAGGACCCCTTGGGGACATCGGGGACACCCTGGGTTGGTCGTGGTGGCCTTGGGCATATCGGGAATCCTTCTGGGGACACCGGGAGACATTGGGGACCCCCCTGGGTTGGTCATGCGGCGGTGGGGGCATCAAAGGTCCCTTTGGGGACCCTGGGGACCCTTTGGGGGACCTTTTTGCTTTTAGCCCCGCCCCCTCAATTCTTAGCCAATCATCGCTCTCGTGCCATGGCACTGCAGCCAATGGCAGCGCAGGAGGGGCGGGATTTTCACTACCATGGAAACGCCCGAGCCGGGTCACCATGGTAACGAGCGGGGACGCTTCCGGGTTCCTGGCCCGCCCTCTGCCCCTCTCAGCCAATCAGCGCTCGCGAAGCCAAACAGCCAATGGCGGTGCAGAAGGGGCGGGAGCAGCGCTGCCATGGCAACGGGCCGGCCGGGCCTGGGGCGGGAAAAGCGAGAAAAGGTGAAAAAGGGAATAAAAAGGTAAAAAAAGGGAATAAAATCCGGGATTGCTGTGAAGTGGGAGAGACTGGGGGGCCTTGGAGACAGCAGGGACCCTTTGGGGACAGCGGGACCACTCCGGGATGGGCGTGGGGTCTTCGGCGACCCCGATTTACCCTGCCAGGACCCCATTGCCCCCTCAGGACCCTGACTGACCCTGCCAGAACCCCATTGCCCCTCAGATTCCCGATTTATCCTGCCAGGACCACATGGCCCCTCAGGATCCTGATTTACCCTGCCAGGACTCCATTCCTCCCTCAGGACTCTGATTGACTCTGCCAGCACCCCGTCCTCCCTCAGGACCCCAGTTTACCCTTTCAGACCCTCATTTACCCTTCCATGAGACCCCCGGACCGCATTAACCCCTCCCTAAGACTGCACTGAGCCTTTCAGGACCCCATTTCCCCTCCTAAGACCCCCATTTCCCCTTCCAGGACCCGATCCCCCCTCCTCTCTCCCAGACGCGCCCTCCCATTGGTGGTAGGATGAGGCGGGATCCGGAAGCCGCTGCCTCTGATTGGCTGAGGCGGGAGCGCGGGAAAGGGGCGGCGGGGGCGCCTTCCCGGCGTGCATCGCGCGGGGGAACTGGAAGAGACTGGGAGGGGAACTGGAAGGTACTGGGGGGAACTGGGAGGGACTGGGAGCGTGGGGAGGTGGAACTGGGAGGGACTGCGAGAGACTGGGATGTTACTGGGACTGGGGACAGGCTATACTGGTCCGTACTGGTCCATACTGGGAACTGTCCCCCCACAGGTCGCCGATGGCCGAGCCCCGCCCGTGCCCTCCCAGTGCTCCCAGTGCCCTCCAGTGCTTCCAGTTGCCCCCTCCCAATCTGGAGGGGCTCATCCCCCCCTCCCACTTTGTGCTGCGCCCCAGGTGAGGCTCCCAGTAACTCTCAGTAACCTCCCAGTAACCCCCAATAACCTCCCAGTAATTCCCAGTAACCTCCCAATTCCCCCTCCCAGTGCTCCCAGTAACCCCAGTTCCCCTCACAGGTCCCTGGGGGCGGAGCTTGAGGCAGAAAGGGGGCGTGTCCATGAGTTGGAGGCAGAGCTTGAAGCAGAAAGGAGGCGGAGCCAACAGCTGGAGGCAGAGCTTGAAGCAGAAAAGGGGCGGAGCCAACAGCTGGAGGCAGAGCTTGAAGCAGAAAGGAGGCGGAGCCAACAGCTGGAGGCAGAGCTTGAAGCAGAAAAGGGGCAGAGCCAACAGCTGGAGGCGGAGCTGAAGACAGAAAGGGGGCAGAGCCAACAGCTGGAGGCGGAGCTGAAGACAGAAAGGGGGCAGAGCCAACAGCTGGAGGCGGAGCTGAAGACAGAAAGGAGACGGGGCCAACAGCTGGAGGCAGACCTGAAGACAGAAAGGGGGCGGAGCCAAGTGCTGGGGGTGGAACTTGGTGCCCTGAGGGGGCATGGCCAGCGAGTGGAGGCAGAGCTGGATGCAGAAAAGGGGCGGAGCCAAATCCTGGAGATGGAGCTGGAGACCCTGAGGGGGCGGGGCCTTGGCCCAGAGGGGTCGGAGCCAAGCCCAGAGCAGGTGAGGCCTCGGTGCTCCCAGTGACTCCCAGTCCCTCCTAGTCCCTCCCAGTAACTCCCATTGCCCCCAGTAACTCCCAGTGCTTCCCAGTAGCTCCCAGTGCTCCCAGTTCTCCAGTGACTCCCAGTAACTCCCAGTCTCACCTGTCCTGGGTGTTCTGGGTTTGTCTCGGGGTTGGTGCCACCCCGGGAGGGACCAGAGACACCTGGGCAGACCTGGGGACATTTGGGGGCACTTGGGGGCACACCTGGGGGGACTTGGGACACCTCTGGGAACATTGGGGACACCTGGAGGCTCCTGGGGGGGCACCTGGGTGCATCTGGGACACCTTGAGCACACCTGGGAGGCGTTGGGGACACTCTGGGGATGTTGGGGACACACCCCGGGGTCCCTCAGATGTGTTTGAGGTGTCTCAAGTACATTGGAGGTAGTTCAGGTGGGGTTTTTGGGGTTCTCCAGGTGAGTTTGAGGTGTCTCAGGTGAGTTTTGGGGTGCCCCAGGTGAGTTTTTGTGGTCTCCAGTGTGTTTGGGGTCTCTCAGGTGTACTTGGGGTCTCAGGTGAGTTTTTGGGGTCTCTGAGGTGTGTTTGGTGTGCCCCGGATGTATTTGGGGTGCTTCAGGTGTACTTGGGGTCTCAGGTGAGTTTTTGGGGTCTCTGAGGTGTGTTTGGTGTGCCCTGGATGTATTTGGGGTGCTTCAGGTGTATTTGGGGTCCCAGGTGAGTTCTTGGGATCTCTCAAGTGTGTTTGGGGCTCCCCAGGTGAGTTTTTGGGGTCTCAGGTGTGTCTGGGGGTGCCCCAGGTGAATTTTTGGGGTCTCTCAGGTGCGTTTGGGTTCCCCAGGTGTGTTTGGAGTCTCAGGTGAGTTTTGGAGTTCCTCAGGTGTGTTTGGGGTTCCACAGGAGTATTTGGGGTCTCTCAGGTGAGTTTCAGGTCTCTCAGGTGTATTTGGGGTCTCAGGTGAGTGTAGGGTTCCTCAGGTGAGTTTTTGGGGTGTCAGGTGAGTTTTTGGGTCTCTCAGGTGTGTTTGGAGTGCCCCAGGTGTGTTTTTGGGGTCTCAGGTGAGCTCTCTCTCCCCAGGTGCTGCTGGGCCGCTGGCGCCAGAAGGTTTTCCAGCTGCTGCTGCAGGTGAGGCTGCAACGGGGCCAGGAGCTGCGGCTGCAGGGACAGGTGAGGGGACAGAGGGGACACACCTGGGGCAGTGAGACCCCACAGGTGGGGCCAACCCCACACCTGGGGGGACCCTCTGGGGTCACCTGTGTCCCTTTAGGGTCACATGGACACACCTGGGCACACCTGTGTCCCTTGGGGAGGGTCTGGCAGTCACCTGGGCAGGTCACCTATGTCCCTCAGGGATGTCACCTGTGTCCCTCTGTGTCCCCCTGTGTCCCCTGTCCCAGGTGCGCTCCCTGGGTGCTGCAGTGGCCGCCGGGTCCCGCCAGGTGTCGCTGTTGGAGCTGCGGCTGCGCCAGGGGGAGCAGGAGAGACAGGTGAGGGACACCTGGGGACACATCTGGGACAGGGGAGGGACACCTGGGGACACACCTGGGGACACACCTGGGACAGGGGAGGGACACCTGGGGACACACCTGGGGCAGGGGAGGGACACACCTGGGGACACATCTGGGACAGGGGAGGGACACCTGGGGACACACCTGGGGGCAGGGGAGGGACACCTGGGGACACACCTGGGACAGGGGAGGGACACCTGGGGACAGGGGAGGGACACCTGGGGACACACCTGGGGGCAGGGGAGGGACACCTGGGGACACACCTGGGACAGGGGAGGTACACCTGGGGACAGGGGAGGGACACCTGGGGACATACCTGGGGACATTGGGGACACACCTGGGACGGGGAGGGACACCTGGGGATACATCTGGGGCAGTTGAGGGGACACCTTGGGGACAGCTGGGGGTTTGGGGACACCTTGGGGCCATCTGGGGACTCCTTAGGGCCATCTGGGGCAAATCTGGGGACAATCTGGGGCTGTTCCGTGTCCAGGCCCTGTCCCAGGAGCGGCTCCGGGCGGAGGCGGCCGAGGAGGAACTGGGGAAACTGGGCCAGGCCCTGAGCCGGTACTGGGGGAACTGGGAGGGACTGGGGGGGACTGGGCTGTCCCCATTGCTGTCCGCAGGATACTGGGGACCCTGGGGTTACTGGTTTGTAATGGGATGAACTGGTTTGTACTGGGCTGTCCCCGTTGCTGTCCCCAGGCTGTTGGGGACACTGGGCGTGGCCCTGGCCAATGTCACCGCGGCTGTCGGGGCCCTGGGGACCCTCAGTGAGCGCCTGGGACGGGCCCAGCACCGACTGCAGGGTCAGTGACACTGGGGACACTGCGGGGACACCTGGGGACATTGCAGGGACACCTGGGGACACTGCAGGGACACTGCGGGAACACCTGGGGACACTTTGGAGGCTTTGTGGGAGGCCTGGGGACACTTTGGGGATGCCTGGGCACACCCTGGGGACAGTTTGGGGGATTGGGGACACCTTGGGGACACTTTGGAGGCGTTGCAGGAGGATTTGGGACACTTTGGGGGATTTTGGGGACACCATGGGGACATTGGGGGTGGTGGGGACGCTTTGGGGACATTGGGGGGACACTGGGGACACTTTAGGCCTGTTGGGGACACCTTGGGCCATTGGGAATGGTTTGGGGTGTTGGGAACACTTTGGTGGCGGGAGGTAGGGATGCTCCTGGAACACCTTGGGGACACTTTGGGGATATTTGGGACACCTTAGGAGGGATTGGAGACACACTGGGGGCATTATGGGGACATTGGGGACACTGTGGTGGCTGTGTCCCTGTCCCAGTGTCCCCTCTGTCCCCAGCGCTGGTGGCCTCGGGGCGGCTCCGGTGGCCGCGGAAACTGGAGGGGACAGCAGGGGACAGCAGGTGAGTCACACTGGGGACACTGGGGGTGGCACTGGGGACATTTGGGACATTGAGTTGGCCCTGGGGACATCAGGGGTGACCCTGGGGACATTGGGGGCTTACTTTGGGGACACTGGGGACATTGGGGACAGTGGGTGAGTGACACTGGGGACATTGGGGGTGGCCCTGGGGACAGTAGGCACAGCGGGTGAGTGACACTGGGGATGGCACTGGGGACATTGGCAACATTGAGATGGCGCTGGGGACATTGGGGGGTGACCCTGGGGACACTGAGGGGCTGGCATTGGGGACACTGGGGACAGTGGTGACACCAGGGCCATCAGGGGTGTCCCTGGGGACAGTGGGGACAGTAGTGAGTGACACCAGGGTGGCCCTGGGAACACTGGGGTGGCACAGGTGACATCAGGGGATGGCTGTGGGGACAATGCTGAGCCTGGTGGTGACACAGCAGCTCTGTCCCCTCTCTGTCCCCAGCACGGTGGCCCCAGAGGTGACATCGGAGGAGGTGAGGGGGTGGCACCGAGGGGACACCAGGGGTGGCTCAGTCCCCAGGGTGTCACCCCCATGTCCCCCCCAGGCCACCAAGGGTGGGGAGAGGACCTGGCCATGTCCAGGCACAGGTGGGTGTATCCCCAGTGTCCCCAGTGTGTCCCCAAATGTGTCCCTAAATGTGTTCCCAATGTCCCCAGTGTCCCCTCAGTGTCACAAAATGTCCCCAAATGTCTCCCAGTGTGTTCCCAAATGTGTCCCTGAGTGTCCCCAAATGTCCCTCAGTGTGTCCCCACGTGTGTCCCCAGTGTCCCTAAATGTCACCAAATGTCCCTTCAGTGTGTCCCTAAAAACGTCCCTGAATGTCCCAAAATGTCCTTCCCAGTGTCGTCTCAATGCTCCCAAATGTGTCCCCAAGTGTCCCCTCACTGTTCCCAAGCTGTCCCCACTGTCCTGTCAGTGTCCCCAAATGTCTCTCAGTGTCCCCAAATGTGTCCCTGAGTGTCCCCAAATGTCCTTCAACATCCACAATGTCTTCAATGTTCCCTCAACGTGTCCCCAGATGTGTCCCCAATGTCACTCCAGTGTCCCCAACATGTCCCCACAGTGTCCCTGGCCCCATTGGTGATGGAGCTCCAGGCCCTCGGTGCTGCCATCCTCGGGGACATCGGGGACCCCGCAGTGCCAGCGCCCCCGTGGGGACACCGGTGACATCATCGGGGACAGAGGTGACATCATCAGGGAGCGGTGGCATGGCAGGGACAGAGATGACTTCACTGTGGTGGCGGTGATGTCGCTATGGTGATGTTGATGATGTCACTATGATGGTGATGACATCACAGCTCTTCCCCAGCCCTGGCTTGATGTCACTTTGTCCCTGCCCAGTCCCCAGTGTCCCCAGAGCCACCACGGCCATCCCAGAGGGTCCCCAAGGAGGTTCTTTGGTGTCCCCAATCCCCCCCAATGGCCTCCAGGTGTCCCCACATGTCCTAGGAATGTCCCCAATTCCCACAAGGTGTCCCTGAGGTGTCCCCAACCTCTCCCAGTGTCCCCAAGAACCCCCAAAGTGTCCCCAAAGGTGGACGTGGCAGCAGAAGTTCCCATGGTAACAGAAACCCCACCCATCCTGTGCTGCCATTGGCTGCTGTGCTCGGGACTGAGAGCACTGATTGGCTGGGTTTGGAGGGGGCGGGGCTAAATGCAGAACTGGGCCCAAACCAGTACAGACTGAACTGGGAACTGGGATAAACTGGGAACTGAGCCCAAACCAGTACAGACTGAACTAGGAGCGATCCCAAACCAGTCCAGGGGCTAAACTGGGAGCTGGGATGAGCTGGGACCAGTGCCTGAACTGAGACCAGAACCCCAGGCTGGTCTGGGAGCCACAGTGGTCACTCACAGACCCAGCACTGCTTCTGGTTTGTACTGGTTCATACTGGTCTGTATTCCTCCATAGTGGTTTATACTGGTCTGTACTGGTTTGTACTGGTTTGTACTGATCCATCAAGGTCACTGGCCATACTCCAGCTCCCCTGTGTGTTTCCTGTGCTCTCGCAGTGGTGTCTGAGCTGCAAGCGCTCATGGCAGTGGCTGCAGGGGAATGGCTGCAGCCTGAGGGTCAGCGGGAACAGCCACAGGGAACAGCTGCAGCCCAAGGGTCAGCAAAAATGGCCACAGGGGAGCGGCTCCAGGGAAACAGCCACAGCCCAAGGGTCAGTGGGAACGGCCACAGCCCGAGGGTCAGTGGGAATGACCACAGCAGGAAAGGCCGCAGGAAATGGCTGCAGCCCGAGGGTCAGCGAAAATGCCTCAGGGGAACGGCTGCAGGGGAACAGCTACAGCCCAAGGGTCAGCAGGAATGGCTGCAGCCTGAGGGTCAGCGGGAACGGCTGCAGGGGAATGGCCACAGTCCGAGTCAGCGTGAACGGCCACAGAGAAAGAGCTGCAGGGGAATGGCCACAGGGGAACAGCCACAGCCCGCGGTCAGCCAGAATGGCCTCAGGGGAATGGCCGCAGCCTGGGCTCAGCCGGACGCGCCGCTCACCCTTGGGCCGTGCCACCGAGTGCTTCCCGTGGTCCCGGCGGTGCCCGGCCTCACCGGCGCGTGGGCCGTGTGGCCACTGTGGCAGAGGAGCTCGTGGCCGTGCTGGTCCCCCAGTGTCCAGCTGGGCAGCAGCGGGTTGGTCAGCAGTGGGATGTCCAGTGTGGTCACTGTGGTGGTGGCCGGCTCAGGTTTGATGTAGAAGATGGCGGCATGGCCAGAGTGGCGGTGGTGTTGTCTGGCATGATCCGTGTGGCCTTTTGTCATTGTCATAGTCATCATCGTTGTCATCGTCATCATTGTCATCATCACCATTCTCCATGTGGATTTTGATCTCCTGGGATGGCAGAGACGGGGATGTGGTGGTGGCCATGCAGAGCTGGAGGAGCTCCTCGGTGGGGACGCGGGTGGCCCAGGAGGAGGGGAAGTAGAAGGAGGAGAAGGAGGGGTCATTGTTACTATGGACTGTCACAATGTCACCGTGGATTGTCACACTGTCACCATGGATTGTCCCGTCCCCACCATGGATAGTCCTAATGTCACTATGGATGGTCTCGATGTCACCACAGATGGTCCTGATGTCACCATGGATTGTCCCGTCCCCACCATGGATGGTACTAATGACACCGTGGATGGTCCTGATGTCACCATGGATTGTCCCCTCACTGCCGTGGGAACCTCATGGTGACAGTGACGATGACAAGGGTCCTTCTCCACTGTGGTTGAGCCACAGGGCCACAAGAGGGTCCATGAAGAGGAGGAGGAGGATGAAAATCTTTCTCCACCGTGGTTGGCACGCAATGACCCACTGGGACCGTGGGTGGTGTGTGACAATGACAATGGAGACTCTTCACTACCATGGACTGCCCTTGATGACAATGGAGACCCTTCATGACTTGGTTGGCCTTTGATGACAGTGGAGATCTTCATGGCCATGATTGGCTCGTGATGATGATAAAGGCAAAGACCCATCAAGACCGCAGATGGACTCATCTCCATCATGGACATTCCACAGTGATAATGACCCTTCAGGAAGACAAATGGTCCTTGATGATGACAATGAAGACCCTTCACGACCACACATGGTCCGTGATGATGACGATGAGAACGGCAAAGACCCATCAAGACCATGGATGGCTCTTGAAGATCAGGGATGGACCTGTCATGGTCATGGATAGTCTTTGATGATGACAATGACAGTGAAGACCCATCAAGGCCACGGATGGACTCGTGACTGTCACAGATGTTCCACAATGATGATGACCCTTCATGACGACAGACGTTCCTTGACAATGCCGATGACCCATCATGACAATGAACATTCTGTGACGATGATGATGCCAATGACCCGTCATGACTGTGAATGTTCTGTGACAATGTCGATGACAATGCCCCACTACAACCCTGGCTGGCCTCATCCCCCTCCAGCTCCTGCAGGATCTTTCAGCATGGCTCCACCACGTACCACATCTGCAGCATGCTGGCCACCAGCAAACCCCAGCTAGAACCCACCAGGCCCCCCCAAATTGTCCCTGGGATTCCCCAACACCCCTTCTAGAACCTTCCAGGACCCCTCGGGACCCCCCCAAACCCCACCCAGGACCCCTTGAGGCCTTCCAGGACCCCCCAGAACCTCCCCAGGAATTGCAAGAACCCCCAAACCCTCAAATCCTCCCCAGGACTCCTCAAAGCCTCCTTAGGACCCCCAACGCCCCCCCTCTGAGGCCCTTTTTTGTAATGCCTCAAATTGGGATTAAAAATTGGCTTTCCAGGAAGTTCCTGGGGTTTTGCTGGAAAACCAGGAACTTGCTGGAAAATCAATGTTTTATCCCAATCTGAAGCATTAAAATACAGGAATTTCCAGGAAAATAAACTTTTTTTGCCAATTTGGGGCATTAAAAACTGAGAATTCCTTGGAAAAATAAACGTTTTATCCCAGTTTGGGGCATCTGGGGGGTCTTGGGTACAGTTTTTGGGGATTTCCATGGAATTCCCAGTATTTTAGGGGTTTCCAGGGAATTCCCGGGATTTTGGGGTCCTGGTCTTATTTTCGGGGGCTTCCCATAGAATTCCTGGGATTTTGGTGGGGGGTGTCCATCCCATTTTTGGCATATACTTCCTCTCTTCCCTCGCCCCCCCCTTCAATCCATTCAATCCATTTTGGTTTCGATTCTCAGACACCAGTGTGGCCACGCCCCTTTCTCCAATCAGAGCTTGGGGCGGAGCCTAGGGGAAACGGCCCGGGGATGAGGTCCCAGAACGTGATTGGGGTCCTGGAAGGGGAAATGTGGCCTTGAGAGTGGGGAGCTCAGGGTCCTGGCAGGGGAAATGAAGGTCCTGGCGGGCGTAAATGGGGTCCTGGAGGGGTAAATGAGGGTCCTGAAGCATTCATTGGGGTCCTACAGACAGAATTCGGGACCCTCATTTAACCTGCCAGGACCCCCATTTACCCCTTCAGGACCCTAAATGATCTCTGTAGGATCCCATTTCCCCCCTCAGGACCCTCATTTCCCTGCCAGGACCCAATTCACCCCCTCAAAACCCCTTTTCCCCTTCCAGGACCCCATTTGTCCCCATCACTATGGAAACAGCACCCGTGAGTGACTGGGGCTTGCTGGGTTGGTCCCTGTCCCCAAATATCCCCAGTGACGTCACCCCAGGGACTCCCATTGGTATTTGGGACAATTTCAATGAAAATTCCCCAGATTTATTTCAAATCCTGCTGGGATGGTGGAGGGGACAGGTGACACCAGCGATGTCCCCCGTGGTGTCACCACCCCGATGACATCACAGTGGTGACATCACTGTCCCTGCAGCAGCCTCGGGATGTCCTCAATGGCTCTTTGGCACCGCTCGGCCACCGCACGGGCACCAGGGCCACCAGGGAGCCTGCGGATGTCCCCAAGTGTCCTCAGCAGGTGACGCGTGGCCAGGCGGGCACTGGCCTCCCACAGCAGCTCGGCATTGGCCACCATGGCCACCAAGGCCTCGGGGACATCAGGGGATGCCTGATTTGTCCCCATCAGGGTGGCCTCGATGTCCCCAAGCTGGCGCCGCAGCTCCCGGGGGAACGCAGTGGCTTTGTCACACGCGGCCACCAAGCGCTCCAGCAGCCCCAGGGCCACCTCTGCCCGGTGTCCCCTCCTGGTGGCCGCCTCCCCCTCACTGGTGGCCACCTCTGCTTCTATCCTGGCCTCAGTGGCCGCCACCAACTCCTTGGTGGCTGCCTCCAGCCGGGCCTCGTGTGCAGCCTCTGCCGAGGCCACCTTCTCCTTGTCCAGGGCCAGCGGCAGGAGCCTGGCCTCGGCCACCAGGTTGTGCAGAGATGGCTCCCAGCGTGTGGCCTTGTCCTGCAGGTCCCTGGCCCGGGTGTTGGCGGTGGCCGCAGTGGTGGCCTCCCTGGTGGCCGTGTCCCTGCAGGCATCTTTGATCTCGGTGGCCTCCCTGGCCAGCCGGGCCCAGCTGTCCTCGAGCGCGGCCACCGAGTCCCTCCAGGCGCTGGCCGCAGCTGTCACATGGGCCCAGGTGGCCCCCAGGTTGGCCCTAAAGGCAGCCAGGGCCTGGCCCAGGGAGGTGACTCCATGGTGGCCCAGGGTGTCCCGGAGGTGACCGATGAAGGTCCCCAGGGCCGCCTGCAGGGACTCTGGGGGCACGGCCAGCTGCACATCCCTGTACGGCCCGGCCACAGTCGCTGCCACCTCGCCCAGGATGGCCACCACGGCCACCAGTGCCTCCAGCAGCTGTGGAAGGGACAGGGGAGGTGGCAGGGACCTCGTGGCACTTGTGCCCTCCCGGGGTGGCCCCTGTGCCCTCCCAGTGTCCCCTTTGTCCCATCCCTGGAGGGCTCTGCTGTCCCTCTGTCCCTGCGTCACCCCCTCATCCCCTCTGCCACCCTCGGTCCCCTCCAGCCCTCTGTCATCTCCCCCCTTCCTGCCACTCCCTGTGTCCCCTCCGTTCCCCCACCGTCCCCTCCACCCCCGCGCCGCGCCGAGATTGTCGCACCTCGCGGGGCTCCATGGCCGCTGGGGACACTCCAGGGACGCTTTGGGGACACTCCGGGGGCACTCCGGGAGACGCTGGCGGGGAGGGGGGGACACGCCCGGGGGACACTCGGAGCACACGCGGAACGGGGCACGGCCGGATGGGGGCAGGGCGAGGTGACGTCACCGCCCCCTCCGCCCCCCCCCCCGCCCGCGGGGCCAGGGCGGGGTCCCCAATGCCCCCCCCATGTCCCCAACGGGTCCCAATGTCCCTTCATGTCCCGTTGGGGACACTGGGGACACACCGGGGTCCTGTTGGGGACACTGCGGGGACATCGTGGTGACCCAAAACGGGACAGGGGACGTCAGGGCGGCCCCGGTGTCCCCAAGGGAAGGACACGGGGGTGTCCCCAATGTCCTTCGGGGTGTCCCCGTGCCCCGGTGGTGACAGTGCCACCCCCCATCCCCACTCTACCTCTGCCCCACCAGCGCCCCCTGGGCCACCTCCAGCCTCCGCGTCACCTCCTCGTGCCCCTCCCCCGATGTCGCCAAGTCCACCACGATGTCCTCGAGTGCCCGGGCAGCGCTGGGGAAGCCCTGTGCCCGTGTCCCCCAGGGCGTCACCTCCCTGTCCCGGGTGACAGCGGCCACCAACGTCCCCAGCGCCAGCGTCACCTCCTCCAGCCGCCCCAGCACATCCGCCGTGGCCTCGTTGGTGGCCGCGGTGGCCTCGGCGCTGGCCCTGGTGGCCGCCACCCGCCGGGCGCGGTCCCGCAGGCGCAGGGCCATGTCGCGCTGGTGGCGCACAGCAGTGACCAGGTGACGCCGCGATGTCTCCAAGCCCCGCCAGGCCACCTCGCAGGACACGGCCACCACGGCCAGGGCCAGCAGCAGGTGACTGTCCTCGGCCACCCCCAGGGCGGCGCGGGCCGAGTCCAGGGACACTGCGGGGACACGACACAGGTGGCATCAGGGACACAGCAGTGCCACCAGTACTAGCCCAGTGCCAACCAGCCCGATGTCACCAACCCAGTTCCAGCCAAGAGTCCCCAGTCCTGTCCCAGTGCCACCAGCCCAGTGCTCCCAGTGCCAGCCCAGTGCCACTGCCCCATTGTCCTCATACCTATGTCACCGTGCCAGTGTCACCAGCACCACGTATAGCACCAGCCCAGTGTCACCAGTTCAATCCCAGTGTCCCCCACCCTGTCCCAATATCCCCAGTCCCTTCCTGATGTCCCCATCCCAGTGTCCCAGTGCCCCCAGTCCTGTCCCACTATTTCCGTCCCAGTGTCACCAATCCCCTCCCACTGTCCCCAGTTCCAGCCCAGTGCCACCAGTTCTGTCCCACTGTCACCACCTGAGTGCCACCACCCTGGTGTCACCAACCCAGTTCCAGCCCAGGGTTCCCAGTCCCGTCCCAGTGCCACCAGCCCAGTGCTCCCAGTGCCACCACCCCATTGTCCCCATACCAGTGTCCCCACCCCATTGTCACTGTGCCAGTGTCACCACCCCAGTGAGTCACCCCAGTGTCACCAGTTCAATCCCAGTCTCCCATCCTGGGGCAGGGAAAGGTCTCTACCGGTTTGTAGGGCTCCATACTGGTCTGAACTGGTCTGTACTGGTTCCCTGCATCCCCTGCTGCCCCGTGCTGCTCTATACTGGTCCATACTGGTTTATACTAGTCTGGACTGGTCTGTACTGGTCAGGGCAGGGGAAAGTCTCTGTTGGTCTGTAGATATTCATACTGGTCCAAACTGGTCTGAACTGGTCCCCTGTGCTTTGTACTGGTTCATACTGGTCTATGCTGGTCTATACTGGTTCATACTGGTCAGGGCAGGGGAAAGTCCCTCTTGGTCTGTAGAAACTCATACTGGTCCAAACTGGTCTGAACTGGTCCCCATTGCTCTATACTGGTTCATACAGATCCTTACTGCTCCATAGTGCCTTATACTGGTCTGTACTGGTCTATACTGGTTTGTACTGATCTGTACTGGTTTATACTGGTCAGGGCAGGGGGAATTCTCTACTGGTCTGTAGATATTCATACTGGTCTCTACTGGTCTGAACTGGTCTGTAGTGCCTCCCACTGAGGCAGTACAGACTCACAGCATACAGTACTACCACAGTGTACTGTCATGATGTATACTGGTCTGAACTGGTTTATACTGGTCTGAACTGATGTACACTGGTCCAGGCAGGGGGAAGTTTCTACTGGTCTGTAATACTCATACTGGTCTATACTGGTCTGAACTGGTCTGAACCATCTCCCACTGAGGCAGTACAGACCCACAGGATACTGTCCTACCACAGTGTACTATCAAGATGTATACTGGTCTGAACTGGTTTATACTAGACTGAACTGGTCTATACCGGTCTGTACTGGTCCATACTGCCCCATACTGGTCCATATCAGTATTCCACACTGGTCCATACTGGTTTTTACTCTATACTGGTCTGTACTGGTCCATTCTGGTTCATACTGGTCCATCCTGCTTTATACTGGTCCATACTGGTTTTTACTCACACACAGCTGCTTTATACTGGTCTATACTGGTTTATACTGGTCCATACTGGTTTTTTACTCACGCACAGCCCCACACAGCACCATCAGCCCCATGGTCAGCCCGTGCCCAGCCCGCAGCCAGCGCTGGCATTGCCGTGCCCGTTGCTCCTCGTCCTCCAGTGTCACCGCTGCTGCCTCGGCCACGGCCCCGAGCTGCCGCAGCCGCTGCTCGTCCTCGTCCCCCAGGGTCCCCAGGGCCACTGCCGGGGCCACCGCAGCCTCCCGGGCCCCCTCCAGCCCCTTCAGGGCCACCTGGGCCTGGCTCAGCACAGCCTCAGCCTCAGCCAGTGCCGTGGGGACGCTGTCCGGTGTCCCCAAGGCCTCGGCCAGGGCCACCAGGGCTGCCAGGGCCCGGTGCCGTGCGGCCTCTGCCGGGGCCACATCGGGAGGGAGGGCAGGGGGGGACACCTGGGGACAGGAGAGGGGAGTTAGGGGTGTAGGGGAGGGGTTGGGGGGTTCGGGGGGGAGTTTTGGGGGCTCCCAGTTGAGGTTCCCCAGGGATATGGGGCTTCCCAGTTGAGAATTCCCAAAGATTTGGGGTTTCTCAGCTGCCTGGGTGAGGATTTGGAGGGTCCCAGGTGTCCAGGTGAGGGTCCCAAGGGACTCCCAGATGAGTTTTGGCGGGTCCCAGGTTAGAATTCCCAAGGATTTGGGGTTTCCCAGGTGTCCCAGGTGAGGCTTCAGAGAGGTTTTGGGGTTCCTAGGTACCCAGATGCGATTCTGGGGGGTTTCACTTGAATCCCCCCAGGAATTTGGAAGTTCCAGCCCCCTTTTCCCTGTCCCTGGCCCCTCTGAACTCCCCAGACTCCGGAACTTTCCACTTCCCTTTTCCTTCCTGGACGCACCCACGGCCCTGGGGATCCCCAAACTTCACCAAATTCCCCCAAATCCCTCCCAAATCCCCTCAGGTACCTGCTGGTTGTAACCCCGGGGTTTTGGGGTTCCCACCTTGGGCTCCATCCCCGTCCCCATCCGGAGGCTGCAGGCCGGAGCTCTGAGGGCAGAGGGCGTCGAGGCTCGGAGGAGGGAGGGCCCCACACCCTGATCCTCCCCCGAGGGGCAGAACTGGCCCTGCCAGGACCTCAGGGAACCTTTCGGGGCTGGCTTTAACCCCTCGGGGTCTGGATCCATCCATCAGGGCTCCATTTCCCTGCCAGGACCCCAGTGACCCCTCAGGGCCCTGATTTCCCCGGACAGGACCCTGATTTACCCCCATTGATCCATTCAGGACCCCAATCACCCCTCAGGGCTTTCATTGATCCCTTCGGGACCCATTTCCCCCTCTGGACCCCATTTATCCTTCCAGGACCCCATTGACCCCCTCAGGGCCCATGTACCCCACCCAGGGCTCTGATTTCCCCTGCCAGAACCCTGATTTGGAATTGGTTTTGGGGATTGTTTATGAAGATCCAGCAGGATTTGGGGTCTGGGATTTGGGATTGTTTGAGGACCCAGGATTGGAGATCTTTTAGGATCGGATTTGGGGTATCTGGCAGCATTTGGGATCTGGGATTTTTTGGGATCCAGGGTTTGGGATTGGAGAGCATTTAGAATTGGTTTTGAGTATCCAGTAGGATTTGAGATCTGGGATTTGAGATTATTTAGGATCAAGGATTGAGATCATTTGGGACTATTCCTTGGGATCCAGCAAGATTTAGGACCTGGAATTTAACACTGCTTAGGATCCTGGATTTGGTATAATTTTGGAATTGCTTGGGATACAGAATTTGAGGTATTTGGGGCTTATTCCTTGGGATCCAGAAGGATTTGGGATCTGGGGTTTGGGATTGTTTGGGATTGGTTTTGTGTATCCAGCAGCATTCAGGATCTGGGATTTTTTGGGATCTAGGCTTTGGGATTTGAGATAATTTGGGAACATTCCTTGGCATCCAGCAGGATTTAGGATCATTTGGGAACCCTGGGGCCCCCAAACCCCCCCTGCCCCCGATGTCCCCAAGGGGTCCCTTTTTCTGCCCTTCCCAGGCTCTCATTGATGGCCCCGCCCCTTTCCCCGCCCCATTCATGTCTGCATAGGCCCCGCCCAGTTTCGTTTCCTTTCAGGCCCCGCCCCTTTCCACGCCTCCATTCATTGTCCGCCCCTTCCCTCCCCAGGCCACGCCCCCTCCGCTCCCCATTGGCTGTTGCTCCCCCTCTTTTCACCCGCTCCCATTCCTCACCCTCCCCAATCCCCGCCTCCCCCGCTCTACCGCTCCCCATTGGCCGAATTAATCGGGCCCGCCCCCCGTGGGCGTGGCTACAGGGCAGATCGGAGTTGATTGACAGGCTCCGGGCAGCGGCGGCCCCGGAGGGTGGAGCCAACGCGGGCCGGGGGCTCGGGGGCTGCCGGGGGGGTCCCCTGGGTGGGGGAAGGGCGGTGAGTGGAGGGTCCTGGCGCACTGGGGGGGGGTGTCCCAGTGCTTTGGGGGGGGTGGGTCGGTAAAGGGAGGGGAGGCGGTGAATGGGGGGATTCCGGTCCCATGGCTTTGGGCCGTGGTGATAACAGTGGGATCCCGGCTGATAACAGTGTGGGAGACAGGACCGAGCCCCAAGGGACCATCACACTGCCATTAAATCGGCTGCACAGATAAACTGATTGATTATATTGCACCAACGAGCAGCCACAAGGAATTATCAATAATCAGTAATCAAGTACCAGAGCAAAATAATTGTGAAAGTATTTTTTTGTAAAAGCCAATACAGAATTGCCACAGCCAATCATTAAATTATCATTTGTGACCCGGCTCTGCTGCAGGCACAGTGGAAAGCTGGAAGCTGCTGAGGGGACACAGTCACCCCTATCTCCTGTCCCTGAGTGTCCCCAGAGTGTCCCTGAGTGTCCCCAGTGACGTCACCCCAGGAATTCCCATCAGAATTTGGGACAGTATCAATGAAAATTCCCAGAAAATTCCCCAGATTTGTCTCAAATACCGTGTGGGGAGGGGAGAGGGGAGAGGTGACAGCAGAGATGTCACCAGTGATGTCACAGCTGTGACGTCACTGTCCCTGCAGCAGATTTGGGATGTCCTCCATGGCTTTTTGGCACCACTCGGCCACCGCGCAGCTGCCAGGGCCACTGGGGCCACCGCAGCCATCATAGGGACTCAAGAGGAGGTCATGGATGTCCCCAAGTGTCCCCAGCAGGTGACACGTGAACAGGAGGGCATTGGCCTCCCAGAACTGCTCAGCCTTGGCCACTTTGGCCACCAAGTCCTCAGGGACATTGAGGGTTGCCTCGTCTGTCCCTTCCAGGGCATCCATGATCTCCTCGAACTGCTGCTGCACGTAACTGGTAAACTCAGTGGCTTTGTCACACGCGGCCGCCAAGCGCTGCAGCGGCTCCAGGGCCACCTCTGCCCAATGTCTCCTCCTGATGGCCGCCCTTGCCGGCCTGGTGGCCACTACAGCCTCTCCCATGGCCTCGTTGGTGGCTGCCACCACCTGGGCATCGTGTACAGCCCCTGCCGACGCCTCCTCACCCCTGTCCAGGGCCACCATCAGCTGCTGGGCCGTGGCTGCCAGGTTGTCCCCAGCTGTCCCCCTGTGGGTGGCCTCGTCCCGCAGGTCCCCAGCCCAGGCGTTGGCCGCATGCTCACAGGCTTCCCAGAGCCTGACGGCCTCCCAGTACAGGTGGCCCCAGCTGTTACCAAGCATGTCCTCCAGCTTCCACCAGGCTCTGCCCGCGGCTCTCACATCGGCCCAGATGGCCCCAGGGGTGGCCCCAAGGGCAGTCAGGGCCTGGCCCAGGGAGGGGACACCAGGGTGGCCCAGGGAGGTGACATCACTGTGGTCCAGGGTCTCACGGAGGCTCCAGGTGAAGTGCCTCAGGGCTGTATGCAGGAATTCTGGGGACATGTGCTGCTGCTCGTCCCTGTGTGGCCCGGTCACAGCTGCCACCACCTCGCCCAGGGTGGCCACCACGGCCACCAGGGCCTTCAGCGCCTGGAAAGAGGACAGGGGAGGTGTCAGGGACCTGGCGGCACTTGTGGCCGCCTTCAGTGGCCCCTGTGCCCTCCTGGGGTCCCCTTTGCCCCTCCCTGAGGGCTCTGCTGCCCCTCTGTCCCTTTGTCACCTCCACATCCCCTCTGCCACCTCCTGCCACACCCTCCTGTCCCCTCTGTCACCTCACCCCTCCCCCCCCTCCCCCCCCCACCGCGTGGGGACTGTCGCACCTCTTGGGGGTCCATGGCCACTGGGGACACTCCGAGGACACTCCAGTGACACTCTGAGGACACTGCGGGGGACGAACACGCCCAGGGGACACGCGGGAATGTGGCGCAGCCAGAGAGGGGAAACAGGAAGAGGTAAAGTCACCGCCCCCGGCCAGGGTGGGGTCCCCAATGTCCCCCCCCC
>JALJVW010000077.1:69481-112757 GCA_024865655.1 Emberiza elegans | reverse complement strand
TGGAGATCTTTTAGGATCGGATTTGGGGTATCTGGCAGCATTTGGGATCTGGGATTTTTTGGGATCCAGGGTTTGGGATTTGAGAGCATTTAGAATTGGTTTTGAGTGTCCAGTAGGATTTGAGATCTGGGCTTTGGGATTGTTTGGGATCAAGGATTTGAGATAATTTGGGACTATTCCTTGCGATCCAGCAGGATTTAGGATCTGGAATTTAACACTGCTTAGGATCCCAGATTTGGCGTAATTTTGGAATTGTTTGGGATCCAGGATTTGAGATCATTTGGGATTACTCCTTGGAATCCAGCAGGAATTGGGATCTGGGGTTTGGGATTGTTTGGGATTGGTTTTGTGCATCCAGCAGCATTCAGGATCTGGGTTCTTTTGGGATCCAGGATTTGGGATTTGAGATAATTTGAGTTTATTCCTTGGGATCCAGCAGGACTCAGGATCATTTGGGGCCAGGGCCCCAAACCCCCCCTGCCCGATGTCCCCAAGAGTCCTTTTTCTGCCCTTCCCAGGCTCTCATTGATGGCCCCTGCCCCTTTCCCCGCCCCATTCATGTCTGCATAGGCCCCTTGGTTCGTTTCCTTTCAGGCCCCGCCCTTTCCACGCCTCCATTCA
Source organism: Emberiza elegans (assembly GCA_024865655.1). Classification (NCBI taxonomy): domain Eukaryota; kingdom Metazoa; phylum Chordata; class Aves; order Passeriformes; family Fringillidae; genus Emberiza; species Emberiza elegans. The sequence continues at coordinate 112,136 of JALJVW010000077.1, read as the reverse complement.
TTGTCCGCCCTTCCTCTCAGGCCACGCCCCTCCGCTCCCCATTGGCTGTTGCTCCCCTCTTTTCACCTGCTCCCCATTCCTCACCCTCCCAATCCCCGCCTCCTGCCTACCGCTCCCCATTGGCCGAATTAATCGGGCCCCGCCCCCGTGGGCGTGGCTACAGGGCAGATCGGGTTGATTGACAGGCTCCGGGCAGCGGCGGCCCTGGAGGGTGGAGCCAACGCGGGCCGGGGGCCTGGGGCTGCCGGGGGTCCCTGGGTGGGGAAGGGCGGTGAGTGCAGGTCCTGGCGCACTGGGGGTGTCCCAGTGCTTGGGGGTGGGTCGGTAAAGGAGGGGCCGCGGTGAATGGGGGATTCCGGTGCGGGGGGCGTGGTGATAACAGTGGGATCCCGGCTGATAACAGTGTGGGAATAATCAAGTACCAGAGCAAAATACTTGTGAAAGTACTTTTTTTTGCAAAAAGCCAATGCAGAATTGCAGCTAATGCAGGACTGCCGCAGTCAATGCAGAATTGCAGAAGCCAATTTTAAATTGTCATTTACGACCCTGGCTCTGCTGCAGGCACAGTGGAAAGCTGGAAGCTGCTGAGGGAAGCCCTGTGAGGGGTCCCTAAGGTCCTTAGTCATCCCAGTGTGTCTCCTGTCCCAAGTGTCCCAAGTGTCCCCAGTGAGTGTCCCTTTGCATGTCCCGGGTGGCTTCCAGGAATGTCCTCCTGAATTTGGAGTGTCCTCCGGAGTGTCTCTGAGTGTCCCAGTCTCTGACTGTCCCACAATGTTCCCAGTGACATCACCTCAGGAATTCCTATCAGGATTTGGGACAGTATCTATGAAAATTTCCAGAAAATTCCCCAGATTAGTCTCAAATCCCATGTGGGGAGGGGAGAGGGGACAGGTGACAGCAGCAATCTCCCAGTTATGTCACCACCCTCAATGACATCACAGTGGTGACATCACTGTCCCTGCAGCAGCCTCGGGATGTCCTCAATGGCTTTTTTGGCACTCAGCCACCGGGTGGCCATGGGAGCTTCGGGGCCATCAGGGAGGAACTCAAGAGGAGCCCTGCGATGTCCCCAAGCATCCCCCAGCAGGTGATCTTGGCAGGAGGGCACTGGCCTCCCAGAGCTGCTCGGCCTCAGCCACCATGGCCACCAAGTCCTCAGGGACATTGGGGGACGCCTCATTTGTCCCCTTCAGGATGGCCTCGATGTCCCTGAGCTGGCACCATGGAACTGATCCAGTCTTCAGTGGCTCTTTCACATGCAATCACCAAGTGCTCCAGTGGCTCCAGGGCCACCTCCAAGCGCTGTCCCTTCCTGGTGGCCGCCTCCTCCTCTCTGGTAGCCTCCTCGTCCTTGCTGGCAGCCATCTCCTCCTTGGTGGCCATTGCCACCCAGGCCTTGGGCATGGCCCCTGTTGAGGCCACCTCCTCCCTCTCCAGGGCCACCATCAGCTGCTGGGCTGTGGCCGTCAGGTTGTCCCCCGCTGTCCCCCTGTGGGTGGCCTTGTCCTGCTGGTGCCCAGCCCAGGCGAGGGCCACGTCCTCGCAGGCATCACGGAGCTTGGACCCCTCCTTTGACCAGCTCGGCCCATCTCCTGTGTGCAGCCACCAACCTCTGCCAGGCACTGCCCGTGGCTCTCACATCGGCCCAGGTGGCCCATGGGTGGCCCTGAGAGTGGCCAGGGCCTGGCCCAGGAGGTGACACCAGGGTCACCCAGGGAGGTGACACCGGGTGGGTGGTCCAGGGAGGTACAGGGAGGCTCGATGGATCCTCAGGGTCAAGGCAGGCACCCCTTGGGGCTCACAGTCCATGTCCCCGGTGAGGCCTGACATGGTGGGGTGTCACCATCTCCAGGGTGGCCACCAGGACACCAGAGCCTCCAGCAGCTGGGGAGGGACAGCCTGGGAAGGGACAGGAGGTGTTGAGGATTTTTGGTGGTTTTTTAAGGCCTCCGAAGTGGCCCTGTGTCCTGGGGTCCCTTTGTCCCCTCCTGGAGGGAAGAGCTGTCCCTCTGCCCCCACTGCCATTTTCCTCTGCCCACCAGTCACCATGTCCCCCACCCACCCTGCCCTGTCATCCCCATCCCCACTGCCCCCCAGTTTACCACCCACCTCGGTCATCTCCCCCTTCTTCAGGCACTTCCTCCCTGTCCCTTGCACCCCTTCACCACCCCCTCTCCCAATACCCCATATCCCCACTATCCACCACTGCCCCTCCCCTCCCATCCCCACCACTCCTCCCATTACTGTCCTCCCCTCCCCCCGCCTCCAACTGTCACACCCATTGGAGCTAGGAACTGGGACACAATGGGGGACCTTAGGGAACTGTCCACTGAATGAGCCTTGGATGGTCCCGGAGGCCAAATTCCCCACAGGCACTTGGCACCATTGGGCCTGACGCCACCAAGTCCTCAGGGACATTGAGGGGTTGGCCTCGTCTGTCCTTCCAGGGCATCCATGATCTCACGGAAACTGCTGCTGCAGGGCAACTGGTAAACTCAGTGGCTTTGTCAGGGTGGCCGCCAAGCGCCCAGCAGCCCCAGGGCCACCTCTGCCCAATGTCTCCTCCTGATGGCCGCCCTTGCCGGCCTGGCAGCCACTACAGCCTCCCATGGCCTCGTTGGTGGCTGCCACCACCTGGGCAGGGCGTGTACAGCCCCTGCCTGAGCTGTCCCTCCACAGCCCTGTCCAGGGCCACCATCAGCTGCTGGGGCAGTGGCTGCCAGGTTGTCCCCAGCTGTCCCCTGTGTGGTGGCCTTGTCCTGCTGGTCCCCAGCCCAGGGGCCCAGCTGCATGCTCACAGGCTTCCCAGAGCCTGCCACGGCCTCCCAGTACAGGTGGCCCCAGCTGGTCCATGGCATGTCCTCCAGCTTCCAGGGCCAGGCTCTCAGGGAGGGCCAGGGCCTCACAGGAGGTGACCCAGATGGCCCCAGGGTGGCCCCAGGGCAGTCAGGGGGCCTGAGGCCCAGGAGGGGACACCAGGGGTGGCCCTGGGAGGTGCACATCACTGTGGTCCAGGGTCTCACGGAGGCTCCAGGTGAAGTGCCATGGCCACCAGGGCTGTATGCTGGGAACAGCTGGGACATGTCCAGGGACCCTGGCTCGTGACCCCTGTGTGGCCTGGTCCTGGGGTGCCACCTTTGTCCCTCGCCCAGGGTGGCCACCCCGGCCACCAGGGCCCACCAGTCGCCTGGAAAGAGGGACCCCTGGTCCCCAGGGACCTGCCCTCCCCCACTGTTGTCCTTCAGTGGCCCCTCTGTCATCCTGGGGTCCCCTTTGCCCTTCCTGAGGGTCCCTTTGCACCCCCTGTCCTGTCCCTTTGTCCCCCCCACATCCCCCTCCACCCTCCTGCTCCCCTCCTGTCCCCTCTGTCCCATTCGTCCCCCTCCCCCACCGCGTGGGGACTGTCGCACCTCAGGGGGGTCCATGGCCACTGGGGACACAATGGGGACACTCCAGTGACACTCTGAGGACACTGCGGGGGACGAACACGCCCAGGGGACACGCGGGAATGTGGCGCAGCCAGAGAGGGGAAACAGGAAGAGGTAAAGTCACCGCCCCCGGCCAGGGTGGGGTCCCCAATGTCCCCCCCCCCGATGTCCCAAATGGGCTGCGATGTCCCCTCAGGGTCCCCAACAAGGCCCAAGTGTCCCCTGATGTCCTGTTGGGGACGCTGGGTCCCATTGGGGACACTGGGGGGACATCAGGGACATCGTGGTGACCCAAACCGGGACAGGGGACAACAGGGTGGCCCCAGTGTCCCCAGGAGAGGGACACGGGGGAGGCCCCAAGGTCCCCAACAGGACCCCAGTGTGTCCCTGGTGTCCCCAGCTGGACACTGGGGGACACTTGGGCCTTGTGGGGGACATCGGGGCAACACTGGCACCATGTGGGGACACTCAGGGGACATTGGGGTCCTGTTGGGAACAATGGGGGGACATTGGGGACCCTGCCCTGGCCCCAGAGGTGGGAGGAGGGCAGGGGGGACAGTGACATCATCGTCACCTCTTCCTACTTCCTCCATCCGGCCATGCCACGTTCCTGCATGTCCCCAAGTGTTTGTCACCCTGGTGTGTTCGTGCCCCTGGAGTGTCCCTGGAGTGTCTCCAGTGGCCATGGAGCCCCAAGAGGTGCAACAGTCCCGGTGGGGGGGTGGGGGGAGGGGACGGGGGCACTTGGGTGACAGAGGGGGCAGGAGGGCGTGGCAGGAAGGGGGGAGGTGACAGAGGGGTGGAGAGCACTGAGGGCGACAGCAGGCTGGCAGAGGTGACAGCAGCGGGGGGTGGCAGAGGTGACAAGGGGGCGACAAAGGGACAGAGGGAACAGCAGAGCCCTCCAGAGAGGGGACAGAGGGGACCCCAGGAGGGCACAGGGGCCACCGCAGGAGGCCACAAATGCCACCAGGTTCCTGACACCTCCCCTGTCCAGCTGTCCCCTCCCCAGTTGCTGGAGGCCCTGGTGTCCGTGGTGGCCACCCTGGGCAAGGTGGCGGCCGCTGTGACTGGTGACACCAGTCCCAGGCAGCACCGCCTGTCCCCAAAGTTCCCCTTTGGCCCTGAGGAGATTCACCCAGAGCCTTTGGGTGAGACCCTGGAACCCCGTGGTGTCACCTCCCTGGGCCACCGTGGTGTCCCCTCCTGGGCCGGGCCCTGGCCCCTCAGGGCCACCCTGGGAACCACGTGGGCCAGGGTGGGGCCTCAGGGCCAAGGCCTGGCGGGAGTCGGTGGCCGCGCTCAGGGAGAGATGGGACTGGCTGGCCATGGAGAGCGCTGAGCTCTGTGACGTCTGAGGCCACCACTGATCTCACCCCATGGCCACCCCAGGCCACGGGGACCTGCAGGGAACTGCAGGCCACTGAGGCCAGGCGGACTGGGCCAGGGATTTGTAAGGATGAGGCCATGGCAGGACACAGTTGGGGCCGGTGGCCCTGGGCATGGATGAGAGGCCCTTGGTGGGGGCTGTGCACGAGGCCCAGGGGGCTGCAGCCACCAACGAGGCCATGGGAGAGGCCGTGGTGGCCACCAGGAAGGCAAGGGTGGCCATCAGGAGGGGACATTGGGCAGAGGAGGGCCTGGGGCAGCTGGAACATTTGATAGAAGAGTGTTGCAGCGTCAGTTTGTTCCTCCAGGAGCTGCAGCGGTGGTTCAAGGCCATCAAGCCTTATCTGAAGGGGACAGAGCAGGCATCCCCCAATGTCCCCGTGGCCTTGGTGGCTGAAGTGGCCGAGTTTGAGCAGCTGTGGGATGGCAGTGCCTGCCTGGCCCAGGATTACCTGCTGGGGATACTTGAGGTCATTGACAATGTCCTCTTGATTCACTGTGGTGGCCACAGTTGACACAGTGGCCCTGGTGGCCAAGCAGTACCACAAAGCCATCAACAACATCTCAAGGCTGCTGCAGAGACAGTGATGTCACCACTGTGACCTCATCAGGGTGGTGACATCATAGGGGACATTGCTGCTGTCACTTGTCTCCTCTCCACACCCCACATGGTATTTGAGAGAAATTTGGGGAATTTTCTGGGAATTTTCATTTAAATTGTCCCAAATCCTGATGGGAATTCCTGGGGTGACATCACTGGGGACACTCAGGGACACTCTGGGGACACTCAGGGGACAGGAAGGGGGACAGGGGAACCCTCAACAAGGACACTCCAGGGACTGGGTCCCTGGGGACAGCAGGGCTTCCAGGCTGAATTCCCCCACTGTGCCTGGTGCAGAGGCAGGTTATAAATGACAATTTAATAATTGACTGCTCCAATTCTTCATTGGTTTCTGCAATTCTGCATTGGCTTCTGCAAAAAAATACTTTCTTCAGGATTTTGCTCTGGTATTTGATATTGATTATTAATAATTCCATGTACCTGCTTTTTGGAGCAATATAATCTATCAGTTTATGTGTGCACCATATAACCTGTTTAGTGCTATTCGATATTATAGCATAGGCCTTAAAATATTCAAAATAGACCAATATTAAATAGATAAATAATAAGTGTTAAAATAGAGACTATGCAATGTTAAAATGCTTTTGCATAACTGACTCGGGAGTAAAACGATTCCGTTGTTTCTCACACCTGTGGATCAGCCTCTCCCGGTGATAACAGTGACACAAACCTGAGAAGAATTTATGAATTTATCAGGGGGTGTGTAACAAGAGGATGGAACCAGAAGAAGAAGTCAAATATATTGACCTAATCTACAGAATGTCCTGCAGACAAGTCAGAGGTTAAAACCAAACAAGAGTCCTGGAACATCCAAACCTCCCGGGAATGTTTGAATAATGTCTAAACTCAGGAATGTGTTTGTAGTCCTGCCATGGAACCAGATCTGGAGAACAATGGGTTAAGTTAAGGGCAAGTTCTTTGACCGAGCACCAAAATCCTTTTATATCCCTTATTAAACTTTTACAATTTTCAAGGAGTGAACTTTGTTTCTCACACCCAGCTGTGGTTTCGGGGCCCCGGTGCTGAGCACTGGCCCCGCCCCTGGTGTCGCTGGAACCCCCAAAAACCGCAGCTGCCACCAGCCCTTGTTGGGGGTTGGGATTTTTCTGTTCTTTCCTTGTTACTTGTGGAATTTTTCCCATGGAGTTGCTGAGAGGCGCTGATGGCTGAGTGCTTGAGAAGGCGGGGAGGGGGAACTCCTCTGGTTTTTGGGAGTTTCTCTGGAAGGGGGAAACAGAGATCCCGGGAGAATGGGGGGCAGGGGTTGGGGGCAGCCTCTCTCTGTCGCTCTTTGGTATCGGAGGAGGGCAGCAACGCTGCTGCTTACTGCAGAGAGAATTCACTGCCACCACTGGAGCTCAGCCCTGAGGGACCGATCACCGTCTGCTCCTGTGCCCTGGGAATCCTGAATTTGGTGTTGTTAATTACGAGAGCAGGCTCCCGGTGCAAAAGTGATTTCAGCATTTCTTATAAGAAAAAGAAAGGCCCAAAGCAACGGGGCCCCGGGCCGAGCAGGAGCGTTCCTGTCGAGGATGCTGCAACGCCGACGCTGGGGCTGCTTCAGCAGCGATGTTCCCACTGTCCAAGATGGAGCAGCACAAATTCAGTGGGTCAGAAGCCCCTTTTTATCCTGTTTTTGTCCCTTTGGATTGGTTTCTTTTTGGATCCTTCATTTGCATGAAGGTTTCCTGTGCATGATTGTCTCATTACAGTTCTTGCCAGGCTGGCTGGTTTCGCTTGGGGAGTGGTGCACTTTACTGAGGTGTATTATGGTACCTTGAGTACCGTATTATAACTACTCTTTTAAATATAAAAAGAGTAGTTATAAATAGATATTTATATAAATATATATATTTAATATGTATATTTTATATATATTTTATATATATAAAACATAAGATATCTATATTAAAAATATATATTTATATATTTAAATATATAAATATAAAAATTATTTTATATATTTATATATTTATGTATATTTATAAATATAAATATATAAAATATGTAATTATATAAATAAAAAAGCGTAGTTATAAGAAATATAGCTTTTACAATATTGTAACGAAATCAACAGTACATGCTTGAACATCTATCAACTATTTACAAGTGTTTCTAACCTATTTTTAACAATACCCCTCTAACTATTTGATCGGGCTTCCAGCCTGCATCAACCTTTTAAAGTTCAGTTTCTACTTTTCTCAGTTTCTCGTGCTGTTCAAGCACATCTCTGGCATTCTGATCCCTCTGTTCTTTCATTAACATGACTTTTTCACCATTTTTCCCTCCCACCTTCCCTTGCAGCATGCTGCTGCTATGCACAGTGCTGGTCACTATCCAGACTAGACATGGAATTGCACATGGTAGTAACATTACACTTGCTAGTGCACACACCACAGAGAAGACCAATTTCTTCCACCATTCACCATTCCAGGTGAACAAATTGTCCCACGAATGGGAGTCTCCAAATGAAGGGGCCATTTTGGTGCTCCAGTACAGGTTAGTTTTGTAATATTTTGAGTGGTGTTTTTAATTACATGACTGTGGTCATGGATCTCTAGGCAGCATTCTGAAGTATCAAATTTTCCACAGATCCCTCCTTCCTCTGCAGGGAGGTAGTCCACTGCCAATGGGATCTGGTAAATGACTGATGGTGTTTGTTGTTGCTGCTGGTTTAAGAGATCAATGGTCAGAGTTGTTTGGTTGGACATGATTTCAAGCACTGCTTGTAGATGGATGATTCCATTGAGCGTGTATTCTGGGGTTCTGTGCCCCCAGGATCCATCTTGGGCCCAGGGAGCCGGCCCATCAGCATCTATAATCCTTTCTGGGGTCCAAATTTCATTGTTCCAATTTTGGAACCCATAAACTCATTTTCTTTCAGCCCAGTTCATCATTTACCGGGACTCCAATGTTTGATTTCGCATCCTTGACAGTAAGAAAAAGGATGGTTTTATTGCTCCAATTGTGCAACCCCTGCTCCACCCTCCTGGTAACTTCACATATGCCGTGTTTCCACAGATCCAAAATAAATTTTTAGGTGCCTCCCAGAAATTAGAATCTTAACTTGTTATATGTTTCCAATATTTGGATAGGTTTTCTATTGCCCAGAATGAGCCAATATAATCTCCTGAGCATTCAAACATTTTTTCTTTTTCACTGTATACACATCGACATTCAGTTTTTCTATTGACCAATATGAATGGGGGGTTTCTGGGATCCACCTTGTGTGTGTGTCATTTGCTGCCAGATAGCTTTTACATGGTGTTTCTCTTGCTTCTATAGTATACATTTTCCCTTTTCTTAATAAACACTCTTCCCTGATTATTGTTGATTTTAGCTTCCTCTCTCCTTCCCTTCTTTTGGGTACTACCTTGCTTTTTCTTGATGTAATCCATTTTGAAATGTCTAGGGACCTAAACTGATACCATCCCATGACTTGTGTCCCTTCGCACACCCAACAATCAATCAAATTAAATTATTTTGTAATTTTTTCCACCACATTGATAAAAAGAATCTTTCCATATATTTGTCCCTCTCTATCCCTTTGTCTTTTCAGTTGCACTTCTTTCTCTTTGAATGTATCCTCTAAGCTGGTTTCACTTTCTTGTTCAAAACACACCCATCTTTCTTTCATAGGGCACTCTCCTGACATCTTCTGGCTTGGGTTTGCAATATTTTTAGCCAACCAATATATTTTCTTATTCTTTTTATAGGCTGTTAACTGGGAGTGATTGATACATTTGGGATTCATGTTTGTGTGTACTCTGATTAATACACTTACTGTATCTCCTCCATACAAGGGACAGTAACACTTCTCACAGGTGTTTCCTCCGCTTCCTTTGCAGTGGGCGAGCAGCAGCATTGCTCCCAGGGGGAGCCTGGTACCGGCTGCCCTCCTCACCTCTCCATCCACAGGGGTTTTCTCAGTGCCCTGAGAGCTTTTCCCGGAGGGAGTTCCTGATCCAGTCTTGCCTCCCACCTCTGGTTCTCCCTTCTTCTGGAGCCATTCTGCCATGACCCTCATGGTACCGACTGCCTTCCCTCAATTTGGTCCCAATTAGGGTTGCAAGGAGAGTGCTCTATGGAACAGCACTGGAAACTGAGATGTTATTTTGGCTGTCAATTCTTAGCTGAACAAAACTTAAACTTATACTATAATTATAACAACATTAACATACTTTAAGGATATACGGATAACAATGTAGATGTGCCCCATGGACAGTTGTGTTCAGGGTTGCACTTCTTCCGGTGTTTTCCTCAGGACCAATCTCAAGTCTTTATCGTTTCTGTTGGCTATAGTCCATTTGCTTGCCTCAGCTGGAGGTTGTAGTGGACCCCTCACTCAACTTGCATGAGTTCATCCCCGCTCCTTTGTTCTTACTGTGGTGTTTGTTGTAAGCGTCACCTGGAAGGGGCCTTCAAAGCGAGCACTTAGTGGAGGGTTTTTCCATGTTTCAATCAATACCCAGTCTCCTGGGTTAATATCATGTATTTTATAGTTCAGTGGGGAGGTTTGGGGGAGGTAACCCCTTTTCCTTAATTCTTCTAGGGTTGTTGTTACTGTTTCTATATATTTCTGCATTGTCATCCCCCCCGCCCCCCAGAAGTTCCCCAGTACTGTACAGGGTTAGCAAAAAAGGTGGCCCAGACAGCATTTCATAAGGAGAGAACCCCTAAATCTGTTCTGGGTCTTGTTCTTATTTGTAATAGGGTTAGTGGTAAACATTTGACCCAATTCCATTGGTTTTTTAAGACCAATTTTGTTGAGATATTTTTCAAGGCTTGATTCACCCTCTCGATGCTCCCAGAATTCTGAGGATGCCAAGGGATGTGTAACTCCCACTTTATTCCCAGGGCCCTGGTGATTTGTTGCAGAACACTGGATGTAAAGTGGGGCCACAGTCTGAATCAATAGTATTTACCAGCCCGTATCTTGGAATAATTTCTTCCCAGAGAACTTTTGTCACAGTTTGGGCTGTCTCCCTTCTCATGGGAAAGGCTTCAACCCAGTGTGTTAGATGGTGAACTATGACCAATAGATGTTTATATCTTTGGGGTGGAGTTAATCCTCCTACCCCCCAACCTAGTGGAACTTCCCTCAGTGGAAACAGCCTGTCCTGATTTACCTCTGCCCTCACACCACTTTTTGATCTGGTGTTACAGTAAGGGCCAGCATCTGAAGGGACATTTGGCTGGCTCACTGATTCTTTGTTATCACTTTGGGAGGGTTCAGTTGTTAGGTTGGAGGATATAGCCAGGGTTTTTCTCAGGGAAAGGTGTTGTATTCTGACTTACAGGTGAAGCAAGCTGCAGGTTAGTGGGGGTAGGAGGCTGCAAGGAAAAAGCATCAAGGGGTGGATATATATAGGGGAGTGGGGTTGTTGGGGCAGGTAAAAATGTCATGGAGATTGCCTGAGGAGATAGAGGAGAAGCAGGGATCACTGGAGAGGATAAAGACAGGTTTTGAGAAGCAGGAGGCTGGGAGTTAAGTGGAGGTGTAGCTTGATGGTTAGGAGGGAGAGCTGGTGGGGCCACATGGTGCAAGGGATCCCACCTTTTTTGAATAACTCCCTCGTTTTCTTTATCTTTTTCCTCTGATTTATGTTCTTTATCCTTTTTTAGGTTCTATACCTCAGAATCCCCTTCTAATAATTTCACCCAGCAAGTAACATACTCTGCTTCTTCTGAATTAGAGTTTTCCTGCTTACATACTTGCTGATTGTGAAAAAATGCATATTTTATGATTGGCTTTTCGCAAATATTAAAATGAATATTATACGTGTTGTGTTAGGAAGTTATGCTGCATTAATTATCTTAAGTAGTGTGTTAAATAGAGTTTTAGGTTATAACAAAATGTTAAAATAGAAACTATGCTATGTAGGATACTTTTTTCCTAAAGAAAGGACTCACACTGAGATAGCAGTCACAGGACACCTACATCTTTCAGAGAAAAAAAATGTATTGCTTCGTTATCAGAAGAAACGAACTTCTTCCCACCTCGCACAGCCAGGATGATGCTGTTAGGCTTATGAGGAAGATGATGACCAGACAGAATCCTGTATTTGAATGGAATTTATGCATCATGTATGAGGTGTATGAATATGCAACAGGCTATTGTTTTTAAGGGGCAATCCTTTGTTCACAGGTGTCCTTTATTGGGCTTGTGATGCCCAGAAAAAGATATCCGGACTGGCTGTTGTGGAGTGCGGAGGTTCAGGGACATCACACCATAGCAAATATGATCCAGTGAAGCCAAATTTATTATCCCTAAAAAGACTATATTGATAATAAATCTCTACTGTCCATGCGTCTCTAGCCAATACATGATTGGTAAATCCTAGCTGTTCATGCATCTAAATTATAATGCTGATTGGATCACCTAATTTTTCACGCATCTTGCTGTGGTCGTCTGGCCCACCCATTACTCACTTTTTTCTGACTTTCCCAAACTTGCTGACAAACTTGCTGAGTCCTGATGACTCTTCTTCCTGTATCTTTTTCAAGGGTATACCGACCCCATTTCTGAATATGTCCATTATTCATTGCTTGTGAACGTGTCCATAGTCCATTAGTACAAGCAGGCTGGATTGTGCTTTGACTGAATATGGCCATTGTCCTGCAAGAACTCCTCAATCTGCAAAAAGCTCTCAACAGTTCCCTGGTTTTGTTTTTGCACAAGCCAGACTGATTTAAAACCACAGTCAATTATTTTTTGCACACAGCGTAGTAAGCAAGGCACTATAGGCAGAATTGAAAAAAGAATACAAAGCATCATAATGGCAAAGCATACTAAGTCCTTGAGCCAGCCTGTTATTCCCCAGGATTTTAGCCACTCATCAGAAGAGTTCTCAACAACTGTGAGCTTTTTCATATTCTCCTTAAGCAATGACAGTTTCTTGTGAATAGATTCAGAGGGTCAGAGATTCATGCAACACATCCCTTCAAAATCTTCACACCCATGTCCTTGTGCTACCAACAAAAATCTATAGCAGCCTATCCTGTAATACGGCGTGGCGTATGCTGCCTACATCAGTGGTAAGCTCATTCAGTATTGCAGACGTAATGTTAATTTGTTTTCCTGTCCAACAAGCCAATCGTTTTAATTGTGTAAGGGCCTGTGATGAAGCTACTCCTGGTGTGAAAAGTGATGCCAGTATAACTGAGGACCTATTCCACAATTCTACATTATCCTTACAGTCTGAGCCTAATAGATGCCCACTACATTTTGGACATTGGAATCTGTGCCTGATGTCAAGCATCTGTTGAATGCTAGGGGCAAACAGTGTCAATTTCCCAAAGTAGCACAGACCTCCTAGTGCTTTCTGAGGAATTGCGGGCCAATCTCTATCTCCACAAATGAGAAAAACTCCAGGAGGTAACATCCTTGCTGATTGTTGTTTTAGGGATACAGACCATGTCAATGGGCACAGTATGCTATGGTATTGTAATACCACGAAGAAACAGGATACAAGCACTATCATCTCAGACCATCAGCTCTTTCCTTGTAGTATTCAAAGAACAAACAGTATTTCCTGGCACTGATCCCAAAATACCCATTTATGTGGTTCCTGACGTATTTAAACCTTCAGTGATTGTAAATGCCTGAGCTCCTAAAGGATTTCTAGGAGATGTCACAAGTTGCCATAAACTGGTCCAATTTCCAAATTCTTCATTGAGTCTAAGGGAATTCCAATTAAACAGTTGCAAAATGGACATAGCTTGACAAGCAAAGATTTTGCCCAGTTCTGCTAATGTAACCCATTGTCTCTCTATTGTTACTCCCCTGCATTTCCTTAATCACCACACTGAGCAACATTGTTAATATTTGCCAGATGCCATTGTTGCCGTTGTCTTCCATCACGCCTGCGCTTTGCCCAAATTGTTTTAGCCCGTTCCCACTCAAAATCTCTAAAGTGATGTATTTGTGGTATTGCTATTCCTACTCCACATTCAGTAGCTATTATCTTGCTCTCTAGTACAATTTGGTTTACTGTAGCAATTAAAACAAGTTTAAACTGCACCTACAGTAACAATCTTTGCTCAAATACTTCTATCAAGGATACATCCTGGAGAAAAACTCTGATATCCTCCTGAGTTACACCCTAAAAATTTAGCTAATGCTACTCTTGGGGTAATAGTGTTAAGTGTGTGAAAGTAGTCATTGCATATTAGGTTAATAGGCCTAAACTTTTGCTTTTTCCCTCGAACCACTGCTAAATTATATTTCTTGACGAACTTATTTGCCAAGTTTTTAAATTACACCTTATACAATGAACCTTAAGCCACGGCTTGCATGCACAACCATGCAGATAACAAGCATTTTCTATCTGATTTACAACTTGTGATGAAAGTGAAGGTAACAGAAGACTGTCTAAATCTAACCTGTGATGTGTATTAAGCCTATGTGGAGTTGCTAGTACTCCCTCGGCATACTTCAGGAAACTTGGTAGATGTTCTAACCAATGTTCAGCTGTCACATGTTGAAGGATCAGATTCAGGGCTGTCTGGAATCGGTGCTTTCGCCGATTCTCCACCTCTGGACACAGCATGGGTTGATGACGATGGTTTCAGATAGGGCTTCACCTGCTTGGCTGGAATCCAACAAATGCCTTTATCTGTAAGTAAGCACATACAACCTCTTCCTATTAATTTTACTGTAGCTGGTCCTTCCCACATCCCTGTTTCTGGACTTTTGAACATGACCTGAATACCGTCAGGCAATTCCTCACTTGCATTACGTGTGAGGGCATGATGAACAAGAATAGGTGGATCTTCCCTATTTCCTGTTGTTCTAAGGTAATTAAGCACAAAAATGGCTTTAGCTGTTTTTTCCTCAGGGGATAACCCTGTAGTTCCCCCTTTTTGTTTTTGCAGCATGCCCTTGAACGTCTGATGGGCACGCTCAATAATTGCCTGACCAGTAGGATTGTGAGGAATACCAGTGTCATGTCGAATACCCCATAAATTACAGAAACACTTGAATCTTAAGGAACAGTAAGCAGGACCATTATCAGTCTTGATTTGCTAAGGGAATACCTAATATGGCAAAAGCAATTGTACAAATGTTTTCTACGTGACGTGCTGTTTCACCTGTTAAGGAGTAGCCCATATAACACAAGAATAGGTATCAATGCAATCATGTACAAACTTTTTCTGACCAAATTCTGCTACATGAGTTACATCCATTTGCTATAACTGCAGGGGTTGAGTACCCCTAGGGTGAACACCTGTGCCTAAACCAATGCCATCTCACTGACAATCAGGACAGGATCACACAATACCCGAAGCATCAGTAAGGGGAACAGCAAATTGTTTAACTAAAATTTTTGCAGATTGATGAAGAAATGCATGAGAAGTTTTAGCTTGCTGAAATTTATCAGAGTTTGGCATTGGCCGGACAGTGGCTACTGACCGATCAGCTTGAGCGTTTCCTTCCGACAGACCAGGGAGAGCTTGATGACTATGAACATGAGTAATAAAGCATTCCTGCTGTCGTTGATTTAGGTTTCTAAGCAATCGGCATAAAAGGGAATACAAATGCTCATTACTCACCTCCTTAAGTACTGCTCTTTCAAGGCGTTGGACACAGCCAACTACATAAAGCGAATCAGAAACAATGTTAATGGCCTCATTATTCCAATTTTCAAAAGCCCAAATCACAGCTTTCAATTTTAATGTCTGCAACTATCTTTTACCTCTCTAAAAATGACATGCTTTTTCCACACTTAGTCTTGCTGCCAAATGCAGGCAGCCCTTTTTGACCTTTCACCTGCATCTGTAAATACTGTCTGCCCAGACAGCGGACAGTCAGATCTCCAGGGTCTGTCCTCCAGACGCTGATGCTCCAATAAAGACAACACCCGGTGCCATGGATAAGTGTTGTGAACTTTACCCTCATATCCGGCCAGAGCTATGTGAAAAGAAACAGAATGCCTAATTCCCCATTCAAGATACCAGTTAGCCAATGGTACTACAATTGCATATGGCTCAGGTCCCCAGATTTCCAATATTCCTCCTCTGCCCTTCATAATCAAATGAGCAAAAAGTTCCAGTCAAGTGGTAATAGTTCTAGACTGTTTTACAGGTAAAAATACCCATTCCAAAATAACTAAAGGATTAGCCTGAGTTTTAACCCATTGACAAATCAAGGCAAAAGATTGCTTGGCATAATTGTCATCCTCCTTGCTCTGAATGATGATCATCAATTGAACTGGAACATCCTCAAGCAGACGATGTGCATGTGATGTAGCAACCTTTGTGGCAATGTGATCCAAGGCCTGCTGTTGTTTTTTATCCAGGGTCCAGCACTCATCTGCCCAAGATGAAGTACCTAGTAAGTGTATTAATGGTTCAAGTTCTTTCTTAGTTATCCCACAAATAGTTCTAATCCACTGAATATCCCCCACTAACTTCTGGACATCATGTACAGTTTTAATCTCAGTGGTAATGGTGAGTTTCTGTGGTTTCACTACAGACTGATCAATCTGCCACCCAAGATATTTCCAAGGAGCAGAAGATTGCACCTTATCAGGAGCAATTTTTAAGCCCCTTTCCTCTAGCAAAATTGTCATGTTTTTTAGAACAGTTAGAGAGTCTAATTGTTTTCCAGCCACTAATATATCATCCATGTAGTGATAGATGATATACTCAGGGAATTGCTGCCGAACAGGTTCTAATGCCCAAACAACATAAACCCACATCATAGGGATTTTTTCATGTCTTGGGGCAAACAAACTCATTCATACTTTTTGCAGGGTTCTGCCTTATTGACAGATGGAACAGAAAACACAAAATGACTTGTGTCATGTGGATGCAAGGAATGGTGAAAAAACAATCTTTGAGATCAGTGATCAATAGATTCCAATACTCAGGTATCACAGGGGGAGATGGAAGACCAGGTCCCCAAGGCACCCATGAAAGCATTACTGCATTAACAGCACATAAGTCATGAGCAACCTCCATTTCCCTCTTTGCCGGGATGACAAAAATTGGAGGTTTCAAGGGCTAGTGGATGGCTTTATGTGCCCCAATAATTTGTTGTGCAAAAACCAGTAGAGCCTGACCCAAGAAGGTGGGCTCCAGTCTGGATCAGGAAGTGCTTGGGACCAGCTGCAGTGTAATGGATGGGCCGTAAAAAGGCTGAGGACATCGTTTGGGACCAGCTTTTCTTCCAGTGGGGGAGGGCATGAGGTGGGTCCCCGTCTGCTTGGCATGGTGGGATCAGAGCTTTTGGGAGATGGCAGCGAGCACAGGAGCAGCCTGCTCTGGGCAGCTGCTGAGGAGGTGGATGTGCCCTGGCTGGCTGCAGGCTGGGCACATGTCCTGCCCTCCTGCTCTGTGCCAAAGGCAGCAGGGATGGGCAGCTCTGGGCACCGCTCTGGGCACGGCCAGCACGGCCTGGGCACCGCGGGCAGCTGGGACAAGGGCACAGGAGCCTTCAGCTGACGGGCGGTTTCTGCTTTCTCTCCTTGCAGCCGGGCTCTGCGGGTGCTGAGGCTGCTCTGGGCTCTGCCAGGGCTCTGCTGGAGCTCAGCCCTGGGCCGCAATCAGCCAAAGAAGAAATGGTGTGACCTGCAGCACAGACCTGCTTGAGCATTTTGGCAGCACAGCTCGAGTTTGCAGAGTGTACAGCTCCAAGGGAAAACATGATACCACCCAAAAAATAAACTTTTTCAGTAACTTCTGAAATTAAATCAATCTGGGATGACCCCAAATGACATTTCTCAGCTTGTTCAAGCTGTAGCTCAGCCCTTCTCTGAACAGTTCTCTCCTCCTTTTACTTCCCAACTGCTCCCTCTTTTCCCCCAGTGAGTTCCCAGCCCATCGCAGTCTCCATCACACTGTTGCCTTCCTTGGTGCCCCTCACCACGAGGAAGGCAGAGCCCCAGGCTTAGGGACTCATCCTGTCACTGGCTGAGGAGCAGCAATGTCTCAGAGGTCCAGTGGGATTTTAGTGTCATTCAGAGCCACTCTCCAGCCCTCAGCTCTCCTCACTGCTGAGTTCCCACTCCCTTTTCCTCGTCCTTGCAGCAGGATGAGCTCTCTGAATCCTCTTGAGCCTCCCCACTCTTCCCAGCCCATGCACCCCCCTCAGTTAGGCTGAAGCTGAAGCTTCTCTGTCTCCTGTGGCACACCAGTCCAGTGCCCTGTGCGGGGAGCCCCAGCCCCAGAGCACAGCACACAACAGTGCAGTCCGGGCTGGAGCAGCTGCCCTGCAGCCCTGGCTTGGCTGTGTGTGGCAAGGGAATGCTCCCTGTTTCCAGCTGTGCCTGCAGGATGGCCCCAGGGCAGAGCCCAGCCGGGCTCCCACTGCAGCCCCTGGAGCTTGGGGCAGACAGTGCTCCCAGAGCTGAGGTTCCTGGGCAGCACCCGGAGCTGTGCCTTGCACTCTGTTGCCGTGTGTCACAGTGCAGGCTGGCTCGTGCTGTGTGAATGCACCAGCCCTGGTTTGACTGCCAGGGGCCTCGCCCAGTCACATCTCTCCCAGGGCTGCAGCATTTCACTGGCCAGAGTCTGACAAGGCATAGAGATCAGAGCAATGGAATTATCCAGACTGGGTTTTTCAAAGACCCCTTAGAAGGAAGGGCTTGAGATAAATGCTCTCTGTTTGCCACATGAACATCGGGGTGAGTGCTCTCTCTGTCGCAAACTCACTCTCCCCCCAGCCAACGTTAGAGCCACCCACTCCCTCACACATCCCCCTCGTGCCTTCCCACTGCCATGCCTGTCAGGGCTTCCAAGCCCCTCATCCCTTCCGGGCCCCAGCTCCTCAGGGTCTCCCCCAGCCCGGCCAAGCTGCCCGGCAACAGTGCTGCAGCCCCACAGCAGCTTCAGAGGAGCCCCATCCAGAGGCACCTGGGAGCCCTCAGCAATCCAGCCAGCACCACACGGGCAGGAGGACATGGATAGCGCTTCCTGCCTGGCACAGGGCTTGTGGCCATCTCCAGGCACCGCTCTCACAGGGATCCCCACAGCTCTGGCCCCTGCCCAGCCGCTCTGTCACCAGCACAAAGGCTTCAGCAGAACCACCAAAGGCCAAGGGGCTTCTGGCCATTTTCCCTGCAACACTGCATGCCTGGGAAGCTTGCTGAGCCCAAGCACCCTTTTTCCCCCTCTTCCCCTATGCCCTGCAGACCCTGGGTAGCAAAAGAAAGCTCCTGGGAGTCTGTATATTATAACACACTCTATATTCATATACTAAAGAAAAAACAAAAAGAAGAAAAGAAAAAGAACAATCTAAATGAAACAGAAAATTCCTGCTGGGTCAGGTGGCCCCAGCAGACAGAGCCTCTGGGATCAGTTCTCTGCAGAGCTCCAGCAGCGCAGCCAGCCGAGCCCCGACAGACGAGGCCGTGTCCTCCATGCCCTGCGGAGCTGATCTTGCAGCCTCTGGAAGATGGAATATCGCTCACTCTGCAGTGCCTGGAGGACATACAATGTCTGAAGTGCCACGTCTGACACGGCACTGCTGGTGTCCTCTGTCAGGTGTTCAAGGGCTGAAAGAGAGAGGGACAGAGCCATGGTCAGATCCCAGATCTGAATGGACCCGAGGAGAGCCCCTGCCAGGGCCATCCCAGCCGGCTCCAGCCATGGCCAGGAGGGAGCAGGGACCAACGGGACCAGCCCAAAGCTGCTGGCCACGAATCCCCCAGGTGGCCCTGAAATCTCTGTGTGCTCTGCCCACGCCGCCCCTCGTCCGCACAGGGAGCAGAGCCCTCCGCAGCGGGGCAGGGCTTGCAGCCCCCGGCAGCCCCCCGCTGCCAGCCCGCTGCCCTCACTCACCGCTGCAGATGAGCCGAGCTCTTCCTTCTTCCCCTCAGGTGCCGCCCGGCCATCCCTGGGAACACAGAGCCTGTCACGGCCCCAGCGGCACAGCTCCCTGCCAGCGGCGCTGCCGGCGCTGTGGCCACACGGGCTGCTGGCCCGGCAGGGCTCAGCCCGGCCCTTGCCGACGCGCTGCCGCCCAGGGCACGGCTGCCAGAGGGCGGCAGCAGCAATGCCCAGGCCGGGCGGGCTCCACGGCGCCCGGGCCCGGCTGGCGCTGCCGGGGCAGCAGGCGGGGCTGGGGCCGAGCTGCGGCGGGCCGGGAGGGAGCCCCGGGCTCGTGGCTCACCCATGAACCTGATGGCCGCCTCGCAGGGACTCCTGTGGGCTCTGCAGGTAGGGCAGGGCCCGGCGCAGGTGCTCGGCCGCTCGGCTCCTGTCCTCTGCCAGCTGAGAGAGCGGCAGGAGGGAAGGGTTGGCGCGGGCTCAGCCCCTGGGCGGGCGCTGCCTGCGCCCAGCCCCGGCCTCCCTGCCCGCACAGCCCTGAGGGCGGCCAGCAGCCGCTGGCGCCGGGCTCCCGAGGGAGGGGGCAGAGGGCCGGCTGCTGCCCGGGAGAGCGGTGCCGCCCGCCCGCAGCCCCGCCGGGCCGGGGCTCCATCGGCCCCGGCTCGGGCCCACGGGAGCCTGGAGAAGAGCCCGGGCGGCCTCTGGCTGCAGCAGCGGGCAGGGGCACAGCTGCCAGCCCCGCACCCTGAGCACCGCGCTCAGGGGCCTTCTCCAGGCTGAGGCTGGGGCTTGCAGGCCGTCCTTACCAGGCACTCGCTGAACTTCCACAGCTTCTGGTTCTTCACCAGTCTTTCAAGATCCCTCCTCTTCAGGAACTCGGTCACACAAAGCAGCGTTTCCCGAGAAGCCTGGAGAGCAGCAGAGATGTGGAGATGGCCCCACATCCCAGGGCGCAGGACCTGCGTCCCTGTGCCAAGGCCTGGAGGAGGCTGCAGCCCAGCAGGTGCCAGGGCAGGAGGCAGCCGAGCCCCCTGCCAGGGGGACAGCAGCAGCCCAGGAGCCCTCACCTGTGCCACAAGCCGATTCTCATCATGGCAGTGGAAGAAGAGGGGCAGCAGGCTCTGGCGCAGGGGTGTCTTCAGGGCCTTTTTTCCCTTTCCTGTGGAAGAGTCACCAATGTTCGGAAGAGCAGTATGGAGATCAGCTGAACCTGCCAATTGTTCTGTATGGAAAGAAGAAAAAAAGACCTCAGCATCGGCTGCATGGGGCTCAGCTTGGCGCAGATCTGCAAATCCACAGGGCACAAAGTGTCTGGGCAGCAGCCAGTGGCCGTGGCTGGGGGCAGTGAGCCTTACGTGGTCAAAGAGTGGCAGGAGCGCCTCAAGCAGCTGCAGTGTGATGGGGCTGGGCATCAGCATGTCATTGTCCAAGATGATAAAGCTGAGTAGCATGACTGTCATGAAAACTATCTCTCCATCTGAATCCCACAGGAACTCCACAAGACTTTCAGTCAGGCTCCACATTTTTTTGGTCTGTGCAGAACACAAGTTTGTGAAATGCCATCCTGCTGCCGCAAGGCCCAGAGGCCAAAGGCCTGTCCCGAAGCACTCGGGCAGCTGAACTGGGAGGCAGGAGAGCTGGGAGCAGCTGCCCCGGGGCCCAAAGCCCTGCCAAGCCCAAGCGACTGCATTCCCCAGCTCAGCCTCAGCCACTGCCCCCTTCTCACCATGGAGGGCTCCTCAATGAGCTCGAGAAGGGCCCTGAGCGCCAGGCGACGCCTCTCCCTGCACTCGCTCTGCAGCTGCCTTGACAAGATTTCCAGGACTCTTTTAGCACCACGTTGACTCAAGTCCAGGAACTCGAGGACCTGAAAGGCACAGGGCAGTGACAGGGGACCCGGCCGGCAGGAGCCCAGAGCTGCACAGGGCTGGGCCCAGGCAGCAGCACAGGGCGCGGGCACCGTCCCAGGCAGCTGCAGCTCCGAGAGGGCAGAGAGCTGGGAGGCAGCTCAGCCAGGCAGTGCTGGCCATCAGGCTCACCTCCACAAGGAACGCCAGGGCGGGCAGCTCCCAGCGTGGCTGCTGTGTGCTGAGCAGCCGGAGCAGGTAGCGAGCGATGCGGGAACACAAGGGATGGGAGACACAGGATATCTCCCTGGCAGGAGAAAAAGGAACCAAGACTGTGTGCCAGGGGAACAAACCGCTGCCAGGACTGACTCACAGAGGTCTGGTCTTTCCCCAGCATCCTGCAAGGGGCCCTGGGCTATTTGGGAGGCAGCTCCTGGTGGGCACCCTCCTCTCCCAGCCTTTTCCAGTCTGCTTGGCCATCCCTCAGTGACAAGGCCCCCTGGCCCACAACCTCGGGGACTGTGTGGGGCACCCTGGGTATGGAGCACAAATGTCAGAGGCAGTGGGGAGAAGGGGGTCTCACCTGGCCAGCAGACCCACGGCATAGTGGTGGGTGTCAGCACACAGCAGCGTGTCCCAGCCACAACTGCGTTCCATTGCCACCACCACATCCTCGTGCTGCATTTGGCAGAGCAGGGACTTCAGGGTCTGCACTGCAAACCTGCGTGCACAGCAAAGCCCAGGTCACTCTGGGAGCACTGGCTCCTGCCCAGGGACATGGCAGGGACAGGAGGAGTGGGATGGAGCACCTGTTGGGGCTGGTGGCAAGGCCGTTTTCCTCCTGGCATCCCTTCCAGAAGGCATCGACCTCCTCTGGCACATCCAGAGTGCTGAAGCACACTTGAAAGAGGAGATGCACAAAGAGGTGGGGGAAATACACCGTCACCATATGTGGGACACAGGGCACCTGGAGGATCTTCCACATCAGCACAGTTGCCTGCAAAGGACAAAGCCCCCCGAGAAAGCGCTCAGTGCCGAGGTGTCCATGTGCCAGGGCCCGAGCAGGGGAGGGAGAGGCCCGGAGAGACGCAGGGGGAGCACGGGGCCTGGTGGGCCTGAAGCTGCCCCTGGGCCAGGTTTCAGGCCAGCGCCTGAGGCAGGGAGATGCAGTGGGGGAAGGAGGATGGAGAGCTGCTGGTGAGGCGGCCTTGGGGCAGCAAAGGCCAGTTACAGAAACTCACAGCCAGGACAAAGACACCCGTTTTGTCCCCATCGGAGGTGCACGTGCTGTGCTTGGGCCAGCTCCCCAGCACATCCAGGAGTATCAGCAGCGCCGGCTCCGCAGTCCTGGGCGAGCACATGATGCTCTTCCACATGGTGAAAGCAGCTCTGTGGGGTTAGAGCTCTGTCTCAGGGGGTCTCAGACACAGCACCGTGGCCTGGGCAGCAGTGGGGACCTGAGCTGGCTGCCAGCTCTGCCTCTGCCCACTGCCCTTGCCAGCAGCACCCAGGCAGCCCAGCCCTGTGGGGACAGAGCCCTGAGGGGCAGCGAGGGAGCATGGCAGCAGGCTTGGGGGCTGACGTGCCAGGGCTGGGAAAGGGAGCAGCCAGAGGGCCCTGGAACTCTCTGTTGGTCAGACACCTGGGCCAGGCGGTACAGGGTGATGGGCTGGGGAGGCCTGAGCCCTCTGGGCAGGTGGGCCCCATACCTGTCACAGGACGGGCCACACGCAGGAGCGTCAGGACTACGTCAGTGGGCTGTGCTTCAGTGAGATCCAGCAGGGTCCTGTTCAGCCTGTGCTCAGCAAACTGATTGGCCAGGAGCCACTGGTGGATGAACCTGACCATGGCGGGCACCTGGAGAAGGCACGGGGAGACTTGGAAAGGTGCCAGAGGGAGGAATGTCCCCAGCTTCCCCAGAGAAGTGCTGCCCTTCCCACCACACTGCCATGGCCTCATGGAGTTACAGTGACCAGCAGGCATGGCTTGGGAGGCCAAGCAATTCCTGGGAGGATCAAACCCTGGCACAGGCAGGCTGCTTACTTGTTTTGGATTGGAAAAGCCCTCCTCTACGAGCATATCCAGCAGGGCAGCACTGGTCTTGGTTTTGAAGATGGGAGGAATATGATCTGAGCCCAGTGCCCATGGTGCTGGTCTCTTCCTCCTGAATTCTTCTTGATGAATTTGCAGACCAGCTGTAGGAGAAGGGCAAGAAGCCAGGGATGTTGCAGGGAATGCTCCACGGTGCTGGGCGCAGTGACAGCAGGCCCAGCCCAGGTGGGGATGGCTGCAGGTACCTGCGCTGTTCTGCGGAAGAGGCCACGGCTGGATTCCTGCTCCTGTGTGCGCTCCAGGGCTGCATCTGGCAAAGAGCGAGCGCAGCCAGAGCTGAGGGGGGCTGGGAGAGGCCGGAGAACACAGCCCAGCCCTGCGCTCCCCAGGCAGGGAGAGCCCGGGATGCCCCAGGGGATGGAGCACGGCCACTGCTGGGGGTGTCTGCCCGGCCCCTCTTCCATCCTGTCCATGGGCATGGGATGGATGGGATGGGATGCCATGGGATGGGATGGGATGGGATGGGATGGGATGGCAATGTCACCAAGCTGGCTGCAGGCACCAACCCTGTGGCCCAGCTCTGCCACTCACCCTCCTGTGGCAGCTCTAATGGCACCACCTCTTTGGTCTCCTGTGCTGGGGCAGCTCCAGGGCCTTCTTCCTCCTCTTCCCCCCAGGCCACCTTGGGCACTCTCAGGGGTCTCTGCTCCATGTCAGTGACTGGATTTGTGGCTACTTGCAGGAGAGATGCCTCAGAAAAGCTCTGAGTCAGCAAGTCCTGCAGTTGTGCCTGGAAGGCACCTTCAAGAGAGAAGCCTCAGGAAGGCTGCAGGACAGCAAGTCCTGCACTCTGGTCTCGAGGGCTCCTGCCACAAGGACAGGAGACTCCTGTCAAGGATTGTGGTCTGGCCTCGAGGGCACTGGCAGCAGGGATGGGAGATGCCTCTGGGGCACCAAGTCCCACGCTCTGCCCTCGAGGGCACCTGCAGAAGAGAAGCCTCAGGGAAGGCCACAGGTCACCAAGTCCTGTGGTCTGGCCTCGAGATCAGCTGCAGGAATAACGCCTCAGAAAGGCTCCGGGTCAGACAGGAACGAGTGTGCTGTGCGGGGGCTCCTCACGGCACCGCTCTGTCCCGTCCTGTCCCGTCGTGTGCTCCGAGCACTGTGGCATGGTCTTGTCACCGCCAGCTCCTTTGTCACCATGTGTCACAAAGGGCCCTTGGACACCCGTTCTATGCCACAGTGACCCTGCTGCACCATGTCACAAAGGGCCCCTGCACACACTGCCCCCTGCCCTGGGCCCACCCCCAGCCCACCCAAAGTGGCCCAGGTTGGAAGAAATCCCTCACCCCAAGTGTCTAAGGCAGCCCAACAGGGTCTTTAGGAACGGCTCAGACCATCAGCAAATGCTGCCCTGCTCTGTGGGCTCAGGGCAGCAGAAGGAGCCCCAGGGCTGGCTGCCACGCGCTGGGAAGCACAGGGCCTTCCAGGGAAGCTGGCACGGCCTCCTTGGGACACGTCCTGGCTGGTGGCCATCCTAAACCCACAGGTGTGACATGAACAGGGAATGTGTGGGCCAGGGCACGAATGCTGCTCTGACCCCTGGGGCCCAGGCAGAGCTGACATCAGCAGCTGTGGCAGAGTCCCTGCCCAAGCAGACCTGCCACCCCCCGAGCCCTGGCAGTGCTGGTGCCCATCTCCTGCCCCAGAGACCTGTGCCCCGGGGGGCTTCTGTGCCAGAGGGAGCCAAAGCCCACGTGCACTGGGGGCTGTGCTCCTTCCTGCAGGGGCTGTTGGCAGCAGCACCTGGAGAAACTGCTGGCAACACTTGGTCTCTGTCAGAAGCTCTCACTCCGTGCTCAAATTATTTTCTCATTGAAGTAATTTCCTTCAGCACAAAAACACCTTAGTGGGAGAAGGCACAGAAGAATCTGGCATTTAAGACTCCTCAATTCAGAAAAGTTTTACTTCCCATTGCTCAACTCAAGTAGTTCAAAAAGTTGCAAACTTCCCAAATTCATTGGGATGGCCTGAGAAGGTGAAGAGTTGGAATTTTGCTTCCCTTCTCAAAGCAGCAATTCATTTGCCTTAACATCATCCACTGAGAGTCACTTTACTGAACATAACACTACACAGAGGCAAAAAAAAAAAAAGGCCATTCTTTGGTTTGCAAACAGTTTTCTATGAAGGGGTGATAATATCCTAATTATCTTAAGGAATAAAAGCTCTCAAGAAATGAAGGTCCACTCAGTGTTACAAAAGTAGCCCAAACAAATGAGTAGATGGCAAAAGGGCTAATCCTCTCCCCTGGTACAGATATCTAAGTGGCCAGTAAAGTACAGCTCTCCCCTCTTGTTCCCTGCAGGAGAATCAGGACCATGAACAGGGTCACAGATATTCTTTCTGCCCTCCGTAACCAAAGCTGTGCCAAACCACAGATGCTGCCTATCGAATCATCTCAGCAGTGTAAAGATGGATGGTATTTTTGATACAATTCCTACATCAACCCACTGAATTTTCATACGTGGTGGAGAAACATTTTAGTGGGGTGCAGACAGACTCCTGCCCTCCTGCCAAGTCAATGCCTCAGGCACCTTTGGCAATGGAAAGGCTTTTGGACAGACAATGCATTTGTCTGCCAATTTCTTTTGATGATGAGGAGAGCCCTCAGGACTGCTGTATCCTGAGGGAACACCCTTTGGCCTTGACTTGACCTAGGAAGGCACCTGCACAAGCAGTGTAAAAATGGATAAAATAAAATCATCAACCCCTCAGAGGGACTTCCAGGACCTCTCTTGGCCAGCATCCTGACGTGGATGCTTAAAATCAGGGCTCCAGGCTGCCAGCAGGCACTGCTGGGACCCAGCGGGACAGGACCGGCTGTCTCGTGTCCATGTAGCAGCCCTGACACAGCCAGGGCCATCCAAAAAACCAGACAAACGCTCACGTGTCAGCAGAGGGGAGCAAGGAGCACTGGGCTCCTCTCAGGGTATCTCAGCTGGGCTCGCTCCACAACACAGCCCCATTTTAAGGCCTGCTGATGCCCAGCTGCCAGAAATGCCCACCTTGTTCTCTCCAAGATACACAGGGAGAGCCAATGAGCAGGATGCCTTGGGAGGCAAACCTTCCAGCCTTTTCTAAGGCCAGGGACACACCAAGATCAGCCAAGGCTCTCCAGGCTGCCTGGCCCACACATCCCAGCTCTGTGCTGGCCCTGGGCCACAGCAGCTCCCCACCAAGCAGGAGGCAAATGCATTTTGCCAAGAGTTGAAACACAGCAGACAGGAAAGATGTGAAAAGTGTGTGTGTAAAGGCCTTTTTAATTCACAGCTCTCACAGAGAGCTTTGGGGCTCATGGCTGGACAGAGATGCTCCTGCTCTCACCTCTGTCCAAGGGGGGTAACACATCCTGCTGCAGGTGCTTGGGTTGGTTTCACAGGTCCAGGCAGATGCCAAACCTGCTCTTCACTGCCTTCTCCCTGCCCTGCCCCTCTGCCAAGTGCAACGGGCCTCAAGGATTGAAAGGAGCACAGAGAGCCCAAAGGGGACACTTGCACCTGCCTCACTGGGAGCTCCCTGGGAAGCACTTTCCTTGAGAAGCAAGCCCCTTTCCTCCAAAGGCATTTCCCCAAATGCACAGCTTTCCTGGGGAACACCAACACACCCTTAAGAAAAGCTGGCAAGGCTGAATGACTCCAGGTCCTTTCAGGACAGGCACTCCAGCTCTAGCTCCTATTCCCCAAGTGTGTTCCAGGTGCAGGTTCAGAGGTGCAGCCCCAGGCCCTCTACAAACACAAGCTGCCTGCTGCCTCTTCACCTGCCTCAGCTCCTGCCTGCGCTCACAGCAGCAAAACCAGGCTGTTCCTGGCCAGGGACCAGAGCCCTGTCCCTGCAGGAGGCTCCTGCCAGCACCTTCCAGGACTCTCTGCTGTGCACACAGTGCTTTTCACACCCACTCCCAACAGGCTTTGGAACGCAGAGCACAACCTGGCTGGCTCTGCCACCAGCACACCCCAAACACAGGCGGAGGAAGAAGCAGCAGGGGTTGTTTTGTGGCCATGCCCAAGAGAAACTGGAAGTGTGGCCTCCCTCTGGTCTCACTTGGTTGGCTTTCTGACTGGGTCTGAGCCTGGGGCTGCCATTCCTTGGTTGTGGGGACCAGAACCCCACCCGGGATCCTGGCACTGCCTGACAGTGCCCTGGGCACTGGCGCGGTCGCATGTCCAAGTCTCGGGCACCGTGCTGCTGCTTCATTTGCTCTTAGGCACACCCAAAGCTCTCTGTTAAGCCCAGATGGTCTCTGGTTCTGCCCTCTTCCTGATCCTGTGCAGGGATGGAGCACTGCTGTGCTTTCAGGAAGCTGTTCTTGAAACCTTCCAGCATTCCAAGCTCCTTTGTCCTCCATGGATGCTTGCCAAGGAATCCCTCACAGCTGGGTTCAGAGCATCCTCAGCTTGGCTCTTCCAAAGTCCAGGGGCTCCAGGGTGCTCAGCAAGATCTGTAACTCCACAGTGTTATGGAACTGGACCTTCAGCACAGGGACCTTTCCAGCCTGACCTGCCCTCGTTCCTCTGTGTCTGTGCACAAAACACGGTGTGGAAGAGAACGGCAGGAGGGGCCTGGGTGTCCCAGAGTCCCAGATTTGCATCACTCCAGTTCCACAGAGATACAGGCAAAGTGATGAAGCCAAATTGTTTATTAATGGAAGGCAAAGCAAAGGGATGAGCTGGGAGGGAAGAAAGGGGATGGGCAGGTGTGGAAGCGCTCTGCAGCCACGGGATGGAGGTTCTCTGGCTGGCACACCCTTGGTGGCCGAGGGCACACACGAGAGTGGCCGCCCCCTGATCTCTGCCGAGACCGTCCAGGGTGGCGGTAATCGCTACGGCGTGGGTGACACAGCAGGAGCACGGCACGAGAAATCAGAGGCGAAGGAAACAAGGAAGGATCACTTGTCTGAGTTTCCAAGGAAGATTTATTCCCAAAAGGGGTCAGGTGCAAGTCACAAAGAAAATGGGTCCGACTAACATTTTTAAAGAGGGGATGGTACAAGGGGTGTATACAACTCTCACCCAATGAGGGGATCTTAGGGGAGGAACACATCACTTAGTGTCCTGGTTTAGGGCAAATTTGGGAGAGAATCCCCCAAAGGAGCTCTGGTAGTACAGCAGATCCAATCAGCCCCTCCCCCCCAACTGGTCCGGGAGAAAATATCTCCTTGGAGAAAGGTGGAAAAAAACTGTTTATTAAACAGTCAAATCTACACAATATCAAACAGTAAGACCCCTCGCCACTCCAAAAGAGATGACAAACTGAGAAAGTCCCTTCCCCGGGGTGCAGCTCGGCTCACTCAGTCTCTGATCAGTCCCTCCGGTGCTGGGAATGTCACAGGCCAGGCCTGGCCCGGTGGGCCACAGGTGCAGCTGCCGGTGCTCCCCTGGGTGTTCAGTCCAGAGCAGGTTTTTAAGAGGTCCAAAGGAGAAGGGGGAAAAAAAAAAAAAAAAAAAAACCAAAGGTCCAGGGAACTTCTTTGCCCTAGCTAGCTAACTAAAAGCAAAGGAGAGCTCTGTCCCGTTGCCGGTGCAGCCACAGACAACACAGCCCGCAGCAGGAATGTGTAGGAGTGAGTACAGTTCTGGAAAAAAAAACTGCTGCTTCTTCTCTCCCCCCCTTCACTCTCTGGAACACCCTTAAAGGTGCAAACTTATTATTCAGCATGAACAGAACAAGACGATTGGGGATAAAAGCATCATATAGTCAACCCAGGACATTCCACCCCTTATCCCCATATCGTCTGCTTACTACTAAAACTAATATAAATTCTGACTCTACAAACACATACATTATACATCCAATATACAGCTATACACAGACAATGGTAATAACATTCAGCAAACAGTGATATTTACACATAGGTTTAACCTAACAATCAAATCTCCCTGAGGTACACATCGTGTTCTTCCATCTTTTTGCATTATCCACCATGTGCATCCTGGTCCCTGAGCAAAAACAACCCCATGAATGGGTTTGTCTGTATTCGAGGCAGGATTAATCCAAACTGTCTTTCCTAACAAACCACTGACATGTACCACTGGGACTTTGTCTCCATCTACTCTATGCAAAGGCTCAGATTGGGCAGGGCCCACTTGGTTAGTAGAGCCTCGGGTGTTAACTAACCAGGTGGCTCTTGCCAGATGCTGCTCCCAGTTCTTGAAAGATCCCCCACCTAATGCTTTCAATGTGGTTTTTAACAGTCCGTTGTACCTCTCCACTTTGCCTGCAGCTGGTGCATGGTAGGGGATATGGTACACCCACTCAATGCCATGTTCCCTAGCCAAGGTGGTTGATAAGGCTGTTCTTGAAATGAGTCCCGTTGTCTGACTCTATCCTCTCAGGGGTACCATGTCTCCACAGGACTTGCTTTTCAAGGCCCAGGATGGTGTTCCGGGCCATAGCATGAGACACAGGGTAGGTTTCCAACCATCCAGTGGTGGCTTCCACCATGGTCAGCACGTAGCGCTTGCCCTGGCGTGTCTGGGGCAGTGTGATGGAGTCAATCTGCCAGGCCTCCCCATACTTGTACTTGCACCACCGCCCACCGTACCAGAGTGGCTTCACTCGCTTGGCCTGCTTGATGGCAGCACACGTCTCACAGTCATGGATGACCTGAGAAATACTGTCCATGGTTAGATCCACCCCTCGGTCTCCTGCCCACTTATGGGTGGCATCCCTGCCCTGATGGCCTGAGGCATCGTGGGCCCATCGAGCTAGGAATAACTCTCCTTTATGTTGCCAATCTAAGTCTATCTTTGACACCTCTATCTTTGCAGCCTGGTCTACTTGCTCATTGTTTTGATGCTCCTCATTAGCTCTACTCTTGGGGACATGGGCATCCACATGGCGGACCTTCACAGACAGCTTCCCTACCCTGGTAGCAATGTCTTTCCACTCATCAGCAGCCCAAATTGGTTTCCCTCTACGCTGCCAATTAGCCCCTTTCCACCTCTCCAGCCATCCCCACAGGGCATTGGCTACCATCCATGAATCAGTATAAAGGTAGAGCTTTGCCCACTTCTCTCTCTCAGCAATGTCCAGGGCCAGTTGAACAGCTTTGAGTTCTGCAAGTTGGCTTGATCCACCTTCTCCTTCAGTGGCCTCGGTGACCTGTCGTGTGGGGCTCCATACGGCTGCTTTCCACTTCCAGTTCATTCCCACAATGCGGCAAGAACCATCAGTAAAAAGACCATATCGTGCATCTTCTGCTGGCAGTTGGTTGTATGGTGGAGCTTCTTCAGCACGTGTCACTTCTTGTTCCCCTTCATCAGCGAGACCAAAGCTTTCACCTTCCGGCCAGTTCGTAATTATTTCCAGAATCCCAGGGCGATTCAGTTTTCCAGTACGGGTGCGCTGTGTGATAACAGCAATCCATTTGCTCCACATAGAACTGGTGGCATGGTGTGTAGAGGGAACCTTTGCTTTGAACCTCCACCCCAGTACTGGTAGTCGGGGTGCCAGGAGGAGTTGTACTTCAGTGCCTATTACCTCTGAGGCAGCCTGGATTCCTTCATAGGCAGCCAAGATTTCTTTCTCTGTTGGAGTATAGTTGGCTTCAGACCCCCTGTAGCTTCGACTCCAAAATCCTAGTGGTCGGCCTCGACTCTCCCCAGGCACCTTCTGCCAAAGGCTCCAGGACAAGCCATTGTTCCCGGCTGCAGAGTAGAGCACGTTCTTCACCTCTGCTCCTGTCCTGACTGGGCCAAGGGCTACTACATGAGTGATCTCCTGCTTGATCTGAGCAAAGGCTTGTTGCTGCTCAGGGCCCCAGTGGAAAGTGTTCTTCTTACGGGTGACCAGGTAGAGAGGGCTCACGATCTGACTGTATTCAGAAATGTGCATCCTCCAAAAACCTATGGCGCCTAGGAAAGCTTGTGTTTCTTTCTTACTGGATGGTGGAGACACTGCTGTGATCTTGTTGAGGACGTCAGTGGGAATCTGACACTGTCCATCTTGCCACTTCACTCCCAGGAACTGGATCTCTTGAGCAGGTCCCTTGACTTTGCTCTTCTTGATGGCAAAGCCAGCTTTTAGGAGAATCTGGATGATTTTCTCCCCTTTCTCGAACACTTCCGCAGCTGTCTTCCCCCACACAATGATGTCATCAATATATTGCAGATGTTCTGGAGCCTCACCCCTTTCTAGTGCAGCCTGGATCAGTCCATGGCAGATGGTGGGGCTTTGCTTTCACCCCTGGGGCAGCCGGTTCCAGGTGTACTGCACACCCCTCCAGGTGAAAGCAAACTGAGGCCTGCATTCTGCTGCCAGAGGAATGGAGAAAAATGCATTGGCAATGTCCGTGGTGTCAAAGCACTTTGCTGCCTTGGACTCAAGCTCATACTGGAGTTGCAGCATGTCCGGCACAGCAGGGCTCAGTGGTGGAGTCACTTCATTCAATGCACAATAGTCCACAGTCAATCTCCATTCTCCTTCAGATTTACGCACAGGCCAAATGGGGCTGTTGAAGGGTGAGTGGGTCTTGCTGACCACCCCTTGGCTCTCCAGCTCTCGGATCATCTTATGGATGGGCATCACAGCATCTCGATTTGTTTGGTACTGTCAGTGGTGCACTGTTGAGGTGGCAATTGGTACTTGTTGCTCTTCCACCTTCAGGAGACCTACTGCAGATGGGTTTTCTGACAGTCCAGGCAAGCTGTTCAGCTGCTTGACACCCTCTGTCTCTACAGCAGCTATTCCAAATGCCCATCTGAGTCCCTTTGGGTCTTTGAAATACCCACTTCGAAGGAAGTCTATGCCTTAAATGGATGGGGCCTCTGGGCCAGTTAGAATAGGGTGTTTCCTCCACTCATTTCCAGTCAGGCTTACCTCAGCTTCCACCAAAGTAAAATCCTGTGATCCCCCTGTCACACCAGCAATAGAAACAGACTCTGTCCCCACATGTCTTGATGGGATTAATGTACATTGCGCACCAGCGTCAACCAAAGCTTTGTATTCTTGTGGTTCAGATGTGCCAGGCCAACGAATCTACACAGTCCAAAAAACACTGTTTTTGCCAGCCTCTACCTGGCTAGAGGCAGGGCCCCTCTAAGCCTGGTTATCCTTCTTTCCCTGGGCATATGCCTTGGAGGTTCCTTCAAGGGGATCAAAAATATTGTCATTATCATCATATGTGACAGTTCGGTTACTGGCCACTGGAGCTGCTTCCCTTTTGGAACTTCCTCTCTGAGTCTTCAGTTCACGCACCCGTTGTGCCAGAGCAGCAGTCGGTTTTTTATGCCATCTCCCCATGTTTTCTCCACAATCACACAGGTAGAACCACAGCTCAGCTCGTGGGGTGTACCTTCTCTCGCCATCCAGGGAACGTCTGCCTTGGGTACCAGAACCTCTGATCTGTATTGCCGAGATTTGGAGAAGGTCTTCTTTAATCTGCTCTCTGAGCTTCTTATGATTCTCCTCTATCTTGTCCTCTAATGCCTGCAGACGTGTTTCCACCGCTGCAAATCTGGCATGTGTTGGGCCATGCACAGCATCTGAATATGCTCGGAGCTTCTTTGCCATATCAAGCACAGTCTCCTCACCATCATCTCGTTTCATTATTGCTAAAGCAGAAGCATATTCTCGTGGCCCAAGTCGTACAAGTTTCCTCCACATCACAGATGTGCATAGTACCAAGTCTGGATTTACAGTGTTTGCATCGTCTGAGAAGGCAATCTCTGCCACTGCCATTTCCCTCAAGCGTTGAATCCCTTGTTCTATGGTTTTCCACTGGGTTTGTTGCATATAGAGATCGTCTGCGCACAGGTATCTTAGTGCTACACTTCTTAATACCTGTGCCCTGAGGCTGAGAGGGTGAGCCTCCCTCATCATTTCTTGGTGAGCCTCCCTCATCATTTCTTGGTCAATGACAGGATCCTGTGACAGGGATCCCAAATGCCTTGCTTCAGTGCCATCCAGAATTGTAGCCTCGCCTGCAGCATCCCAGAGACGGACTAACCAGCTAATTATGGATTCATCAGGTCGTCGGGTGTAATCCTTCCTTAGGCCACGAAGGTCCTTCAAGGAATAAGACTCAATATTGGACCCTGGTGCTGTGTCAGTTGCGTTAACTTTGGCTTTTATATCAGTTGGTGCTGAGGGTCCTTCGCCTGGATCATCATCATCAGTCACTGGCCGATTGGTTTTGCTTGTGTGCTTTTTCCCTGCAGCAACTGCCAGTGGCTTAGGCTCTCTATCTGGTTTAGCTGCTGGCTTTGAGCCTGGGATGACTGTGGTAGCTGCTGCTTTGTCTCCCTGCCCCCCTGCCTCTGTCTGCTGCCCTACAGTATCTAACAGAGTGCCATAAGCATAGGCCAGGGCCCAGCTTATTGAAATTAGCCTTTTCTCCTTAGAATCATCATGGCACTTCTCTTTCAGGTATTTCCCCACCTCAGCTGGGTTCTGAATTTGTTCCCGTGGAAAATCCCAGTCTACAGGATCAGAAAATTCCTTCAGGGTTTGGCCTATATTTTCCCATTCTCCACACCACTCAGGATTTTTCACACCTGCATCTGCTTCTGGGTCAGGGGTCTCACCAACTCCTCTGGATATCTCAGCCCTCATTCTAGAGAAGCTGCGAACCATATAGAGGAAGCTTACCAGATTAAATACCAGAAAGATGGTCTCTTTAACATTCAGGGGAAACTGAACATTCTCAAAAAGTGACATAACAGATCCAAAGGAGAAGAAGGAAAGGAAAGGCTGGAAAGCCTTATTCCCGGCTCCTCCTCTAACAGACTGGGTGTAATTACTAATAAATTCCCAAAACATACTACTGGAATTGAGATGCAGGGTAGGACGAAGAAACCATAAACCATACATACCATAAACAGATGCCAGCATTTTTGTAAATGCTTTATAAATCATTATCACGAAAACCAGCACAACAGCTATTCCAATCCGTACCCCTCTACCATAGAAATTACATGTTATAGACAATAATCCTAGTGACCAGAAAGGTATTGTAACCTCAAAAATGTCTAGAGCCCAGAGCCACATGAAGGCCTCTACCCCAAGAGACATTATGAATTGAAGCAGCATGGCTACTGACAGCGAACACAACCAACACACAATGAATAAAGCTTTTTTCCACCTTTTCCAGCTGCGTGTTGGCAAGCCAATAGATGTATGTGTCCAGGTTTAGGGCAAATTTGGGAGAGAATCCCCCAAAGGAGCTCTAGTAGTACAGCAGATCCAATCAGCCCCTCCCCCCCAACTGGTCCGGGAGAAAATATCTCCTTGGAGAAAGGTGGAAAAAAACTGTTTATTAAACAGTAAAATCTACACAATATCAAACAGTAAGACCCCTTGCCACTCCAAAAGAGATGACAAACTGAGAAAGTCCCTTCCCGGGGGTGCAGCTCAGCTCACTCAGTCTCTGATCAGTCCCTCCGGTGCTGGGAATGTCGAGGCCATTTCCATCCCGGTGGGCCACAAGGTGCAGCTGCCGGTGCTCCCCTGGGTGTTCAGTCCAGAGCAGGTTTTAAGAGGTCCAAAGGAGAAGAAAAAAAAAAAAAGTTCTCAACAAAGGTCCAGGGAACTTCTTTTCCCTAGCTAGCTAACTCAACCATGTATAACCTGGTCCTTGAACAAAAACAACCTTTGCCAAATTCATTTCTCATCCATTATTTTCCAAAAAAGACCCCCACCCAATGCTTTTCAGGGTGGTTTTAACAGTCCATTATAACTTTGTTCCACCTTCCCTGCATGGGTGCATGATATGGTGCATGATAAGGGATATGGTACATCCATTCAATGCCATGTTCCTAGCCCAGGTGTTGATAAGATTGTTCTTGAAATGGGTCCCATTGTCTGACTCAATTCTCTCAGGGGTACCAAAAGGATTTGCTTTTCAAGGCCCAGGATGGTGTTATGGGCTGTAGCATGCCACAGGGTGGGTTTCCAACCATCCAGTGGTGGCTTCCACCATGGTCAGCACATAGCGCTTGCCCTGGCGTGTCTGGGGCAGTGTGATGTAGTCAATCTGCCAGGCCTCCCCATACTTGTACTTGGACCACTGCCCACCATACCAAGGGCTTCACTCCCTTGGCCTGTTTGATGGCAGCACACATCTCACAGTCATGGATAACCTGAAATACTGTCCATGGTTAGATCCACCCTCGGTCTTGTGCCCACTTATAGGTGGCATCTCTGCCCTGATGGCCTGAGGCATCATGGGCCCATCGATTAGGAATAACTCTCCTTATGTTGCTAATCTAAGTCTATCTTTGACACCTCTATCTTTGCAGCCTGATCTACCTGCTCGTTGTTTTGGTGCTCCTCATCAGCCTGCTCTTGGGGACATGGGCATCCACATGGCGGACCTTCACAGGTAGCTTCTCTAACCTGGTGGCAATGTCTTTCCATTCATCAACAGCCCAAATTGGTTTTCTCTCTCTACGCTGCCAGTTAGCCTTTTTTCCACCTCTCCAGCCATCCCAAAGGGCATTGGCTACCATCCATGAATCAGTATAAAGGTAGATCTTTGACCATTTCTCTCTCTAGCAATGTCCAGGGCCAGTTGAACAGCTTTGAGTTCTGCAAGTTGACTTGATCCACCTTTCTCCTTCAGTGGCCTCTGCAACCTGTCATGTGGGGCTCCATACAGCTGCTTTCCACTTCCGGTTCATCCCTCACAATCGACAGGAACCATCAGTGAAAAGAGCGTATCGTGCATCTTCTGCTGGCAGTTGGTTGTATGGTGGAGCTTCTTCAGCACATGTCAGGTTCTTGTTCTCTCTTCATCAGTGAGACCAAAGTTCTCACCTTCCGGCCAGTTTGTAATTATTTCCAGAATCCCAGGGTGATTCAGTTTTCCAATCGGGGCGTGCTGTGTGATAACAGCAATCCATTTGCTCCATGTAGCACTGGTGGCATGGTGGGTAGAGGAACCTTTCCTTTGAACATCCACCCCAGTACTGGTAGTCAGGGTGCCAGGAGGAGTTGTGCTTCTGTGCCAATCACCTCTGAGGCAGCCTGGACTCCTTCATAGGCAGCCAAGATTTCTTTCTCTGTTGGAGTATAGTTGGCTTCAGACCCTCTGTAGCTTCGACTCCAAAATCCTAGTGGTCGGCCTCAGTCTCCCCAGGCACCTTCTGCCAAAGGCTCCAGGACAGACCATGGTTCCTGGCTGCAGAGTAGAGCACGTTCTTCACCTCTGGTCCTGTCCTGACTGGGCCAAGGGCTACTGCATGAGCAATCTCCTGCTTGATCTGTGCAAAGGCTTGCTGCTGCTCAGGGCCCCAGTGGAAAGTGTTCTTCTTGTGGGTGACCAGGTAGAGAGGGCTCACGATCTGACTGTATTCAGGAATGTGCATCCTTAAAAACCTATGGCTCTTAGGAAAGCTTGTGTTTCTTTCTTGCTGGATGGTGGAGACATTGCTGTGATCTTGTTGATGGCGTCAGTGGGAATCTGGCGCCGTCCATCTTGCCACTTCACTCCCAGGAACTGGATCTCTTGAGCAGGTCCCTTGACTTTGCTCTTCTTGATGGCAAAGCCAGCTTTTAGGAGAATCTGGATGATTTTCTCCCTTTCTCGAACACTTCTGCAGCTGTGTTCCCCCACACAATGATGTCATCAATATATTGCAGATGTTCTGGAGCTTCACTCCTTTCTAGTGCAGCCTGGATCAGTCCATGGCAGATGGTGGGGCTGTGCTTCCACCCCTGGGGCAGTTGGTTCCAGGTGTACTGCACACCCCTCCAGGTGAAAGCAAACTGAGGCCTGCATTCTGCTGCCAGAGGAATGGAGAAAAATGCATTGGCAATGTCTATAGTGGCGTACCACTTTGCTGCCTTGGACTCAAGCTCGTACTGGAGTTCCAGCATGTCCGGCACAGCAGCGCTCAGTGGTGGAGTCACTTCATTCAATGCACGGTAGTCTACAGTCAATCTCTATTCTCCTTCAGATTTACGCACAGGCTAAATGGGGCTGTTGAAGGGTGAGTGGGTCTTGCTGACCACCCCTTGGCTCTCCAGCTCTCGGATCATCTTATGGATGGGGATCACAGCATCTCGATTTGTTCGGTACTGTCGGCGGTGCACTGTTGAGGTGGCAATTGGTACTTTCGTTGCTCTTCCACCTTCAGGAGACCTACTGCAGATGGGTTTCTGACAGTCCAGGCAAGCTGTTCAGCTGCTTTACACCCTCTGTCTCTACAGCAGCTATTCCAAATGCCCATCTGAGTCCCTTTGGGTCTTTGAAATACCCACTTGAAGGAAGTCTATACCTAAAATGCATGGGGCCTCTGGGCCAGTTACAATAGGGTGTTTCCTCCACGCATTTCCAGTCAGGCTTACCTCAGCTTCCACCAAAGTAAAATCTTGGGATCCCCTGTCACACCAGCAATAGAAACAGACTCTGTCCCCACATGTCTCGATGGGATTAATGTACATTGCGCACCAGTGTCAACCAAAGCTTTGTATTCTTGTGGTTCAGATGTGCCAGGCCAACGAATCTACACAGTCCAAAAAAAACACGGTTTTCCCAGCCTCTACCTGGCTAGAGGCAGGGCCCCTCTAAGCCTGATTATCCTTCTTTCCCTGGGCATATGTCTTGGAGGTTCCTTCAAGGGATCAAAAATATTGTCATTATCATCATATATGACAGTTCGGTTACTGGCCACTGGAGCTGCTTCCCTTTTGGAACTTCCTCTCTGAGTCTTCAATTCACGCACCCGTTGTGCCAGAGCAGCAGTCGGTTTCTTATGCCATCTCTCCATGTTTTCTCCACAATCACGCAGGTAGAACCACAGCTCAGCTCGTGGGTGTACCTTCTCTCGCCATCCGGGAACGTCTGCCTTGGGTACTAGAACCTCTGATCTGTATTGCCGAGATTTGGAGAAGGTCTTCTTTAATCTGCTCTCTGAGCTTCTTATGATTCTCCTCTATCTTGTCCTCTAATGCCTGCAGACGTGTTTCCACCGCTGCAATTCTGGCATGTGTTGGACCATGCACAGCATCTGAATATGCTCGGAGCTTCTTTGCCATATCAAGCACAGTCTCTTCACTATCATCTCGCTTCATTATTGCTAAAGCAGAAGCATATTCTCAGCCCAAGTCGTACAAGTTTCCTCCACATCACAGATGTGCATAGTACTAAGTCTGGATTTACAGTGTTTGCATCGTCTGAGAAGGCAATCTCTGCCACTGCCATTTCCCTCAGGCGTTGAATCCCTTGTTCTATTGTTTTCCACTGGGTTTGTTGCATGTAGAGATCGTCTGCGCACAGGTATCTTAGTGCTACACTTCTTAGGACCCGTGCCCAGAGGCTGAGAGGGTTAGCCTCCCTCATCATTTCTTGGTCAATGACAGGATCCTGTGACAGGGATCCCAAATGCCTTGCTTCAGTGCCGTCCAGAATTGTAGCCTCGCCTGCAGCATCCCAGAGACGGACTAACCAACTAATTATGGATTCATCAGGTCGTCGGGTGTAATCCTTCCTTAGGCCACGAAGGTCCTTCAAGGAATAAGACTCAATATTGGCCCCTTGTGCTGTGTCAGTTGCGTTAACTTTGGCTTTTATATCAGTTGGTGCTGAGGTCCTTCGCCTGGATCATCATCATCAGTCACTGGCCGATTGGTTTTGCTTGTGTGCTTTCTCCCTGCAGCAACTGCCAGCGGCTTAGGCTCTCTATCTGGTTTAGCTGCTGGCTTCGAGCCTGGGATGACTGTGGTAGCTGCTGCTTTGTCTCCCTGCCCCCCCTGCCTCTGTCTGCTGCCCTACACTATCTAACAGAGTGCGATAAGCACAGGCCAGGGCCCAGCTTATTGCAATTAGCCTTTTCTCCTTAGAATCAGCATGGCACTTCTCTTTCAGGTATTTCCCCACCTCAGCTGGGTTCTGAATTTGTTCCTGTGGAAAATCCCAGTCTACAGGATCAGAAAATTCCTTCAGGGTTTGGCCTATATTTTCCCATTCTCCACACCACTCAGGATTTTTCACACCTGCATCTGCTTCTGGGTCAGGGGTCTCACCAACTCTTCTGGATATCTCAGCCCTCATTCTAGAGAAGCTGCGAACCATATAGAGAAGCTTACCAGATTAAATACCAGAAAGATGGTCTCCTTAACATTCAGGGAAACTGAACATTCTCAAAAGTGATGTAACAGATCCAAAGGAGAAGAAGGAAAGGAAAGGCTGGAAAGCCTTATTCCCGGCTCCTCCTCTAACAGACTGGGTGTAATTACTAATAAATTCCCAAAACATACTACTGGAATTGAGATGCAGGGTGGGACGAAGAAACCATAAACCATACATATCGTAAACAGATGCCAGCATTTTTGTAAATGCCTTATAAATCATTATCACCAAGGCCAGCACAACAGCTATTCCAATCCATTACCCCTCTACCATAGAAATTGCGTGTTACAGACAATAATCCTAGTGACCAGAAAGGTATTGTAACCTCAAAAATGTCTAGAGCCCAGAGCCACACGAAGGCCTCTACCCCCAAGAGACATTATGAATTGAAGCAGCATGGCTACTGACTGCGAACACAACCAACACACAATCAATAAGGCTTTTTCTCCACCTTTTTCCAGCCCCGCGTTGGGCGCCAATAGATGTATTTGTCCAGGTTTAGGGCAAATTTGGGAAGAATCCCTCAAAGGATCTCCGGTAGTACAACAGATCCAATCAGCCCCCCCCCCAACTGGTCCGGGGAAAATATCTCCTTGGAGAAAGGTGGAGAAAAACTGTTTATTAAACAGTCAAATCTACACAATCTCAAACAGTAAGATCCTTGCCACTCCAAAGGAGATGACAAACTGAGAAAGTCCCTTCCCGGGGTGCAGCTCGGCTCACTCAGTCTCTGATCAGTCCCTCTGGTGCTGGGAATGTCATGAGGCCAGGCCCGGCCCGGTGGGCCACAGGTGCAGCTGCCGGTGCTCCCTGGGTGTTCAGTCCAGAGCAGGTTTTAAGAGGTCCAAAGAGAAGGGAGAAAGAAAACAAAGGTCCAGGGAACTTCTTTGCCCTAGCTAGCTAACTAAAAGCAAAGGAGAGCACTGTCCCGTTGCCGGTGCAGCCACAGACAACACAGCCCGCAGCAGGAATGTGTAGGGAGTGAGTACAGTTCTGGAAAAAAAAAAACCTTCTTCTTCTCCCCCTTCCCCCTTCACTTATTATTCTCTGGAACATCATATAGTCAACCCAGGACAACATTAAAGGTGCAAACTTGTGGATTTTATTATTCAGACTAAATGAACAGAAGGAAAACAGTGAGCTGCGATTGGGGATAAAGCATCAGCCAGGCCCTCGCGTCCAGGCTGATCAGGTTGTTCCAGATTATCCCGTTCAACAGTTACACTTTTTAACCTGCTGTCTCTAAAGATGACAGTGTTCTCTGCATCCATCAGTGTTCTTTCACATCCCACTGTGGGATCCAAGCCAATTCTTCCTTAAAACTGGAGGTGAAAGGACACAAGGCTGATGACCAGACACTCAGCTGGACCGGAGGCTTTGGGTCAGCTCCTCACACTGCAGCTGATTGTACAGGACACAGGAAGGCTACAGTGATCCAGCCCTAATGCCCACACTTGATAATGGAAAAATAAACCTTACTTTGGCCCTCACTTCTGTCTTTTCCATTTGGGTTGCCTGCTCTTCAGAGTTAAACGGGTACCAAGGGTAGAGGATCCAGCACAGCAGCCCTGCATTTGCTAGAGGCTCTCAACACAAAGACAACTAAAATAACCTTGGGTTAGTCACAGTTTTTCAAAGGCAAGTGAGCAAAACAAGGTATTTTAAATACCAGTGCCAAAACTGATAGAAACCCCAGATGGAAAACTATATTTTTCAGAAAGAAAAACACAAATCAGGAACAGAATTTGGGTCTCGTTTCTTTCCCAGTATCAGACAATACGAATATGAGCATCAACAATTAATTCTAGCTCTTCTTCCAAAGAAACACCAATTGGACACCACAAATGCTGGTAGGCTTTTTCAAGGCAGAGAATGGATTTAAGAGGGCTTACCCTGCTCCAGTAGCTGCTCTTGGATTTCAGCTGCACTCATTTAATTTTACTGGAAATCTCTTTCAGAAGGCCTTTCAAATCAGAGAGCTTTGAAAAAAAGAAGGGGGTTATTTTGTAAAGTCCAACTAGCTGAAGGAAAGCAATGCTAATGAGAAAAGGAAGTAATGAGTAATTGCCTCTTCAAGTATTGCACCAAATGCAAGAGTGCTCAAGAAGACACTCCCAATGACAGTGTTCATCAGGGCAGTTAATGCAGTGAGCCCTGATGCCTCTGTATTTCAGCGAGTTAACCAGCAGTTACCAGAAGAGGAAGCAAGAGATGGGTATTTCTCTTCAGGAGAGAATTAAGGTTGGGAGGATCTCTTTTCAGTTTCAAGAGCAGCATCACTAGCCACAGACTGGCTCACCACTTCCCTTTCAGTCTTGGGGAGCAAACTATCATTTGCAATCTAAAATATTTGACGGTAACAAAATATGTACTCTGAAGTATGTGTGGCTCTTTTCACCTGTGAGCTTCTCCAAAGTCTGTGCTTCATACCAAAGCCACTCCCCACTTCAGAGGCCAAACAGATAATTCAGTCAAGCCTCAGAAAACACCCATCGTGAAGGTCTTTTCAACATCACAGTCACAAAAAAGATTATTTGTATGGCAATTCTCATAATGTGCTCTCTGGTAGATTGGTAGCCAATATTGCTAATCACCCCATGCCAACAGCACCAGAAGCTAACTTGACACCTTGGGAAGGGGACATGTCAGGCGTGTGACACCCTTCTTCCCATTGGTGTTTCATGGGCCTGTTACACAGCTGAATGCTGCAGTTTTAAGGTGGAAATTACTTCTATTTTATTTCCATCCCACAAGGAATACTGAGAAACACTCCTCCAGCACTGAGCAAGTGTCTTTCTGTTTCATTTTCCTGCAATACCAAGCTCTTGTGGCTTGGAAGGGACCTGACAGCTCATTGTATTCCACCCCTGCTGTGGGCAGGACACAGGCTGCTCCAACCCCATCCAACCTGGCCTTGGACACTGCCAGGGGATCAGGGGCAGCCACAGCTGCTCTGGGCACCCCTGTGCCAGGCCTGCCCACCCTCACAGCCAAGAATTTCTTCCCATTACCCCATCTAATCCTGCTCTATATTCCAAACCATTCCCTCTTGTCCTTATCTTACACTCCCTACACGTTCCTGTCCATGGAATCAAACAGCAGGGTAAAAATTAAAATGGGGTCCTGGTGACAGTGACAAAGACTGCACACGA
Source organism: Emberiza elegans (assembly GCA_024865655.1). Taxonomy (NCBI): domain Eukaryota; kingdom Metazoa; phylum Chordata; class Aves; order Passeriformes; family Fringillidae; genus Emberiza; species Emberiza elegans. Next base: position 69,744 of record JALJVW010000077.1, on the reverse strand, counting down.
CTCTGGGAGGCTCATTTTCCTTGCCATGGCACACCTCCTGCTTCGCCAGAGATGATCACATCCCCCAGGCAGTCTGGGGAAGTACCTTGATCCAGCTGTCTGAATCGATGCACCATCCTGGAAGCAGAGAGAGCATGGAGCAAAGGGATCAGTCTGGATTCAAGGAAACTTGGCCAGTACCACATCCCACCTCATGAGAACTCCATCCTCCCAGGGGCAGGGCTGCATGGTCTGTCATTTTTCAGTACAAGTAAATGAAATAG
>JALJVW010000077.1:0-61965 GCA_024865655.1 Emberiza elegans | reverse complement strand
CTGCTGCAGCCACAGGTCACCGTGGTGGCCATCCTGGGTGAGCTGCTGGACACCCTGAACAGTCCGACGATGCTTCCCTGGGTCCAGACTCCCTGTACTGGGACCTGAGTTTCTTCACCAGGGAGCCCGGGTCACCCTGCACTGAATCTTTACAACCTCAAGGGCCCTAGGTGACACCTTCGATGATGATGATAACCTTTCAACGCCCTGTGGCAACTCCCGTCATTACACAAGAAAAACTCATGGCCGCCCCTGTTCCTGGGGTACTTATGGTCTTTCAGTGCCAGCACACACCGCCTGCGCCAGGAACAGCTGGGTCTGGCTGGCCAGAGCAGCCACCCACCTCCGCAACACCTGGAGAGATTTGACACTGAGGCAGCTGGCCAGGGCGGCCACGCCACCGCCTGGGCCAGGGAGTGCAGAACGAGGCTGCCCATTATGGGACAGCTCAGGAGAACATGGGAGATCTGGGCCAGGCCCTGGGCAGGAGGAGGGGGCTGGCGGGCGTTGGCCTCCCACAGCCGCTCAGCTACAGCTGCCTTGGCTGCCAAGTCCTCAGGGATATTAAAGAATCCCTTATTTGTCACCTTCAGGGCGGCCTCGATGTCCCCAACCCTGCGCTGCAGCTCCCGGGGGAACGCCGTGGCTTCGTCACACGCTGCCACCAAGTGCTCCAGCAGCCCCAGGGCCGCCTCCACCCGCTGTCTCTCCATGGTGGCCCTTGTTGCCTCTCTGGCAGCCACCCTGGCCTCTCTCCTGACCTGGGCTTCATACCCGGCCACCACCTCAGCCCCCTCCTCCCTGCCCAGGGCCAGACCCAGCTCCACCATGTTTTCCTGAGCTGTCCCATAACGGGCAGCCTTGGCCTGCAGCTCCCTGGCCAAGGTGGTGAAGGCAGCCACCTTTTTGGTTGCCTCAGTGGCCAAATCCCTGCAGGCGTTGCAGAGCTTGATGGCCTTCCTGGCCAGCTGGGCCCAGCTGTCCTCGAGCGTGGCCATCGACCCCTGCCACTCCCTGGCTGCCATTGTCACATGGTTCAAGGTGGTCCATGGGGTGCTCTTGTAGGCGGCCAGGGCCTGGCTCAGAGAGGTGACAGGGTCACCATCATCGGAGTTGACATTGCAGTGCCGCCGGGTGTCATCAATGCTCTTCATGGTGGCCCAGACGTCATTGGTGAAATCCTCCAGGACCCAGTACAGGCTCACTGGAGACATGAACACCATCATCTCTTCGTTCACCCTGGGCAGGGTGTCCAGCAGCTTGCCCAGGATGGCCACCATGGTGACCTGTGGCTGCAGCAGGGCTGGGGACATTGGCCTTCCACATCTGCTTGCCATGACCGCCTTGGCCAGCAATTCCCCGGGGACATTGGGGGATGCCTCATTTGTCCCCTCCAGGGTGGCCTTGATGTCCCTGAGCAGGCACTGCAGCTCCCGGCGGAATGCAGTGGCTTCATCACACGCGGCCACCAAGCGCTCCAGCAGCCCCAGGGCTGCCTCCACCCGCTGTCTCTTAATGGTGGCCCTTGTTGCCTCACTGGCAGCCACCTGGGCATCTCTCCTGTCCTGGGCTTCAAACCAGTCCTCCTCCTCAGTCTCATCCTCCCTACCCAGGGCCTGACCCAGCTCCCCCATGTTTTCCTGAGCTGTCCCATAACAGGCAGCCCTGCACTGCAGCTCCCTGGCCCAGGCAGTGGCTGTGGCCGCCCTGTCAACCGCCTCAGTGGCCACCTCCCTGCAGGCGTTGCGGAGCTTGGTGGCTGCACTGGCCAGCCCGGCCCAGCTGTTCACGAGCTTAGCCACCAACCACTGCCACTCACTGGCCACCATTGTCACACAGATCGAGTTGAACAATTGGGGTTTCTCATAGGCGGCCAGGGCCTAGCTCAGGACAATGTCAGGATCCTCATCATGGGAGGTGACATTGCAGCACCACCAGGTGTCATCAACGCAGTACAGGGTGACTCAGAGGTCCTTGGTGAAGTCTACCAGGTCCCAGTACAGGCACACTGTGGACACAAGCTTCATCTTGTCTCGCCTGGGCAGGGTGGCCAGCAGCTCACGCAGGGTGGCCACCACGGTGACCTGTGGCTGCAGCAGGGCCGGGGACTGCTGGGGAGGGGACCGGGGAGGTGTCAAGGACCTGGTGGCACTTACGGCCTCCTGGGGCGGCCCCTGTTCCCTCCCAGGGTCCCCTTTGTCCCCTCCATCCCTTTGTCAGCCTCTTGTTCCCTCTGCCACCCACTGTGCCTCCCCTCATAGCCCGTCCCACCCCCTGCCCCCCCTGCCCTTCCCTCTGCCACCACCTGTGTCTGCTCCCCCCGTTTACACCTCATCCCCCACTGCCCCCTCCCCCGCCATGTCACCTCCTCCCTTCCTGCCACTCCCTCCTGTCCCCTTTGCGACCCCCTGTCCCCCCCTCCCCCCAGTCACACCTCTTGGGGCTCCATACTCACTGGGGATACTCTGAAGATGCTCTGGGGACACTACAGGGGTCGAAGGAGCCTTGGGATGTCCTTGATGGCTCTTTGGCATCACTCGGCCACCCAGCAGGCACTGGGGCTGGTGGGATCATCATCAAAATAGAACATGATAATGTCTTGAACTGTCCCCACCAGGTGATCCTTGGCCAGGCGGGCATTGGCCTCCCACAGCCGCTCGGCCACGGCCACCTTGGCCACCAGCTCCTCAGGGACATCGGGGGACACCTCATTTGTCCCCTTCAGGGTGGCCTCGATGTCCCCAACCCTGCGCTGCAGCTCCTGGGGGAACGCGGCGGCTTCGTCACACGCGGCCACCAAGCGCTCCAGCAGCCCCAGGGCCGCCTCCACCCGCTGTCTCTCCATGGTTGCTGTTGTTGCCTCGCTGGCAGCCACCCTGGCCTCTCTCCTCACCTGGGCTTCATGCCCGGCCACCACCTCGGCCCCCTCCTCCCTGCCCAGGGCCAGACCCAGCTCCACCATGTTCTCCTGAGCTGTCCCATAATGGGCAGCCTTGGCCTGCAGCTCCCTGGCCGGGGCACTGGAGGTGGCCACCTTGTCGGCTGCTTTGGTGGCCACATCTCTGCAGGTGTCACGGATCTTGATGGCTGCCCTGGCAAGCCGGGCTCATCTGTGCTCGAGCACATTAATCAACACATGCCACATGAAGGTCGCTGCATTCACACACTCCTGGAGGGTCCCTGGGGTGCTCTCATAGGCGGCCAGGGCCTGGCTCAGGGAGGTGGGAGGGTCATCATCATTGGAGGTGACATTCCAGCGCCGCCAAGTGTCATCAATGTTGTACAGGATTTCCTGGAGTTCCGTGGTGAATTTCACCAGGTCCCAGTACAGGCTCACAGCAGACAGGAGCAGCCTGTCGTCCCACCTGGGCAGGGTGTCCAGCAGCTCTCCCAGGATGGCCACAACGCTGTCCTGTGACTGCAGCAGGGCCAGGGACAGCTGGGGAGGGGACAGGGGAGGTGTCAGGGACCTGGTGGCACTTACAGCCTCCTGGAGTGGCCCCTGTCCCCTCCCTGGAGGGCTCTGCTGTCCCTCTGTCCCTTTCTCACCCCTCTTCTCTGTCCCCCCTGCCACCTCCTGTTGCCCCCCCCCACCTGTCACCCTCCCCCCTTCCTCCTATGCTCTCCTGTCCCCTTTGTGACCCCCTGTCCCTCCCGTCACCTCCGTGTCCCCTCCATCCCCCACTGCCTCCTTTCACTCCCCCCCCCTGCCGTGTCCCCTCTGACTCCTCTGTGTCCCCTCTGTACCCTCCCCCCACACCACTCTAGGATTGTCCCACCTCGAGGGGCTCCATGGCAGCTGGGGACACTCCGGGGATGCCTTGGGGACACTCTGGGGACATTCCAGGGACACTCCGGGTGACAAACACGCCCGGGTGGCAGCTGGGGACATGCAGGAACGGGGCCCGGCCAGATGGAGGAAGCAGGAAGAGGTGACGTCACTGCCTCCCTGGCTGTGGAGCCAGGGTGGGGTCCCCAGTGTCCCCCCGATGTCTCCAATGGCACCCCGCTGTCCCCTCAGGGTCCCAACAAGGCCCAAGTGTCTCCCAATGTCCTGTTGGGGACACTTGGGACACACCAGCGTCCTGCTGGGGACACTGCAGAGACATTGGGGACATCATGGTGACCCAAAACGGGACAGGGGACATCAGGGTGGCCCCGGTGTCCCCAAGGGAAGGACATGGGGGAGGCCCCAAGGTCCCCAACAGGACCCCGGTGTGTCCCTGGTGTCCCCAGCTGGACATAGGGGGACACTTGAGCCTTGTGGGGGACATCAGGGCAACACCAGGGCCATGTGGGGACGCTCAGGGGACATCAGGGGGACATTGAGGGGACCCTGCCCTGGCCCCACAGGTGGGGGGCAGGGGGGACAGTGACGTCACCTCTTCCTGTTTCCTCCATCCAGCCGTGCCCCATTCCCGTGTGTCCCCAAATGTCACCTGGGTGTGTTTGTCACCTGGATTGTCCCCAGAGTATCCCCAGAGTGTCCCCGGAGTGCCTCCGGAATGTCCCCAGTGGCCATGGAGCCCCTCAGGGTGTGACAATCCCGGCATGGGGGACATGGGGGTCACAGAGGGGACAGGATGGTGTGGCAGGAAGGGGGGAGGTGACAGAGGGGTGGAGGGGACCAAGGGTGGCAGAGGGGACAACGGGAGGGTGGCAGGGGGTGGCAGAGGGGATGAGGGGGTGGCAAAGGGACAGAAGGGACTGCAGAGCCCTCCAGGGAGGGGACAAAGGGGACCCCAGGAGGGTTCCAACACCACCACAGGAGGCCGCAAGAGCCACCAGGTCCCTGACACCTCCCCTGTCCCCTGCCCAGGTGTCCCTTTCTCAGGTGCTCTGGGCTCTGGTGGCTGTGGTGGCCACCCTGGGCAAGGGGGCGGCAACCGTGACCGGGCCACAGAGGGACAATCAGCAGCGCCTGTCCCCAGAGTCCCTGAGGAGCTTTGCCTGGCACCTCCATAAGGACCTGAACCACCGTGGTGTCACCTCCCTGGGCCACTGCGATGTCCCCTCCCTTGGCCAGGCCCTGGCCACCCTCGAGTCCACCCCAGGGGACACCTGGGCCAAGGTGAGAGCCTCAGCCTGGGCCTGGCAGGAGTTGGTGGGCCTGCTTGGAGAGAGCTGGTACCTGCTGGCCTGGGGGATCTCTGAGCTCTGTGAGGCTTGTGAAGATGAGGCTGGTGAGGATGAGGCCACCACTGGGATCACCGCCCAGGTGGGGGACCTGCAGGATGAGGCCACCTCAGGGACACAGTTGGGGACAACCCGGTGGCCACGGCCCAGCAGCTGCCAGTGGCCCTGGACAGGGAGGAGGTGGCCTCAGCAGGGGCTGCACACGAGGGCCGGGTGGCAGCAGCCACCGAGGAGGAGGAGGAGAAGGAGGAGGAGGAGGAGGAGGAGGAGGAGGAGGAGGAGGAGGAGGAGGAGGAGGAGGAGGAGGAGGAGGAGGAGGAGGAGGAGGAGGCAGCCAGCAAGGAGGAAGAGGCAGCCAGTGAGGAGGAGGCGGCCACCAGGAAGGGACAGCACTCGCAGGTGGCCCGGAGGCTGCTGGAGCGCTTGGCGGTCGCATGTGAAAGAGCCAGGTATTTAGTCTTCAAGATGATCCACTGGCTTGAGGCCATCGAGGCCATCCCGAAGGGGACAAATGAGGTATCCCCCGATGTCCCCAGGGCCTTGGTGGCCACAGTGGCTAAGGCTGAGCGGCTCTGGGAGGCAAATGCCCGCCTGGCCACGCGTCACCTGCTGGGGACACTTGGAGACATCTGCAGGCTCCTCACAAAGGCCCCTGGAAGCCCTGGTGGCTGTGGTGGCCCTGGTGGCTCTGGGGAGCTCTGACGGCTCCTGTGGCCACATGGTGGCTGAGTGATGCCAAAAGCCATTGAGGACATTGCGAGGCTGCTGCGGGATCAGTGATGTCACTGCTGTGATGTCATCAGAGTGGTGATATCATCGGGGTTATTGCTGCTGTCACCTGTCCCCTCTCCCCTCCCCAAATGGGAATTGAGACAAATCTGGGGAATTTTCTGGGAATTTTCATAGATACATGTCAAGAGTTTTTTGCAGATTGAGGAGTTCTTGCAGGACAATGGCCATATTCAGCCAAAGCACAATCCAGCCTACTTGTAATAGTGGACTATGGACACGTTCACAAGCAATGAATAATGGACATATTCAGAAATGGGGTCGGTATACCCTTGAAAAAGATACAGGAAGAAGAGTCATCAGGACTCAGCAAGTTTGTCAGCAAGTTTGGGAAAGTCAGAAAAAAGTGAGTCATGGGTGGGCCAGATGACCACAGCAAGGCACGTGAAAAATTAGGTGATCCAATCAGCATTCTAATTTAGATGCATGAACAGCTAGGATTAACCAATCATGTATTAGTTAGAGACGCGTGGACAGTAGAGATTTAACATAAATATAGTCTTTTTAGGGATAATAAATTTGGCTTCACTGGATCATGTTGGTCATGGTGTGATGTCCCTGAACCTCTGCACCCTGCATTTCTGGTGGAGAATGCGGCCAAACCCAACGTTGTTGCACTAAAAGAACTCGAGGACGGCAATTTAGCTGCTGTGCAGAGGATCGGAGCCAACCCTCAAGGAGCAGAGAAGCCGGTTGAAAGTATCCTCACTGCCCCGGTGAGAGGAAAAGGTTACTGGAGCTCCAGTCATAGACGTCTTGAATCTCGCCCTGATCAAGGTGAGCGGCTGGAGAGGAGATGAGGTCTGAACATGAAAGGGAAGGTGTTCAGAAACTCCTCCCAACATATCCTCTCTAGTATGATGCTTCCATTTGGAAGGGACTATTGCACTGGGCTTGGGACCATAATCTCATAGCAGGAGCACAGGTTGCTTTTGAGATTTCGACATGGGAAGCTGTGGTCAGATGTTGTGGGACTGTATTGCATCTGGCGGGAGTGAGGTAAAAGAGTCATCTAAATATGCTACTTTGTGGAAAATTATGATTGAGGTGTTACAAGCCTTAAAGGCACAGAGGAAAGCTGCTGCTGCAGCTTGCGCAGCCCTTGCCTCTGAGTCAGAACAGCCTCAGGCATGTCCAGTAACTTCAGCTCAGCAACTGTTGTCTACCACCTTAGATATTCCCTCACGCAGCCCACAACCCCTCAGCTCAGAATCGAGCATTACAGTGACTGCTCCTCCGGCTCAAAGTGAGAAAGAGGAAGCCGCAGCCTCTTCGGGGGGGTTGGGCTGTCAGACAAAGGACAGTTGTCCTCAGAGTGAAGAAACTGTTGATAACAGTAACTTAGGAACTAAACATGCTCTAAGTGAAAAGGATAAGGAAGGAGATGTTATTTTGAATAATACTTCTATCAAAGAAGAGTTAAAATCTTTAGTGGACAATTTGCAAAAATCAGTAAATCAACAAAAGGATTCGGTTGTCCCCAAAAGAGACTATTCTTTTGAGAAAATGGACTTGCCAATGATAGTAGGTTCAGACAGACACCCAGGGAAGCGGTTACCACCCTCTCCGTTTGTCTCTGAGCCAGCATTCCAGACAGTTAAACAAAATCTTTCCTCTCATGCTGTAAAGAATGTGGAATTAGAGTTGGAATGTGACCCTGAAAGAGAAGCAGCTCAGAAACAAAAGTGGAAGGGAGTTATTACAGAAGCTATTGTAGAAGGCACTTTTCTCTCAAATGATGTAGAGGCTTTTCTGCATCATTTAGTAACTAATGCTGCAGGTAGAGTTTAGGAACCTTTCAATTGGAAGATTTTAGAAAGATTAAGAGCTGCAATTTCACAATTTGGTTTAAAATCCCAACTTGCAGAGTCACTTCTGCAGTGTTTTTTTACATCTAACACATTGATTCCAGCTGATGTGTATACCCTAGTAAGACTTATAATGCCACCCCATCAGCAGGTGATGTTTCATAAAAGCTGTGAGGAAAAGTGTGCTCAGGAAGCAGCAAGACCTAGAGTGCAGGGTGATCCTCTGTATGGTTTAACAGCACAACAGGTACTTGGCAAAGGGCCCTGGGCTACTGCCACTGCCCAGGCTAGGAGCATTGATCAAGTCCTACAGATGAGCCAACAGCTAGCATATAATGCTATCCTTGCACTTCCAGATGAGTTACACACAAAGTCTTTTGCACAGATTTGCCAAGGGATGAATGAGGACTTTGATAAATTTGTAGACAGATTGCATGAAGCTATCTATGATCATCCTGATTTGGATTCAGATACAAAAGTAAAATTGTTTAACATGTTTGTTTTTGACAATGCTAATGATAAAACTGGGCAGATTTTGGGACCATTAAGGAAGGGACCTGATGTTACAGAAATGCTGGAACTTATGACTACAACGACACAGAGAGAGAAAGCAGCCTATGTAGCTGCTGCAGTACAGGATGCAGTAAAACCATTGCTTTCTAAACTGCAAAAGAGAGACGAAGGAAAGATCATTAAATGCTTTGAGTGTGGTAAAATCGGACATGTTAGGAGTCAGTGTCACTCTGCAACTATGAAAAACATTTGTTCTATCTGCAAAAAAGATAACCACAATGCTAAAGACTGTCAGTTCCAGGGAAACGGGTCTCGGAGCGCCTTTTCTCTGGGCATCACGAAAGAAGTATGGAGAGCTGCCTGGATAGCTCAGCCTCCCACGGAGGGGGAGGTGGACTTTACTCACTCAGATCGTCGGCTTCTGGAAGCGCCGGAGTGGATGTGGAAACCGCAATAGACGTGACCATCACGGACTCTGCTGTGCACCTGATAGATACCAATGTAAAAGGACCCTTGGGGGATGGGCTTAGTGCATTTCTGTTAGGGAGATCATCTGCCAGTAAAAAGGGATTGGATGTAATTCCTGGGGTTATTGATGCAGACTATCAAGGGGTTGTTAAAAGTATGGTTTGAAGATTCTTTCCTCCTGTATCTATTCCCAAAGGTTCACAAATCGCTCAGCTTGTTCCTTTTAAGTCTTGTGTCCCCTGTACAGGCTACAAGGAACGGGGAACAGGAAGCTTTGGTTCCACAGGTAGACCAGAAGTCTATTGGGCCATGGACATCACAAGAGGTAAACCAGACAAACAGGTAACCCTCACACATCCTAATGGTGATTCTACTACTAAGAAACTCATAACTGACACTGGAGCAGATGTAACCATCATTTCAAACACAATATAGCCAAAAAATTCAGCATTAGTTGATCCTACTTTAAGCATTGCAGGTATTAGAGGGACTCAGGCAACTCAGATGAGTAGGGAAGTAATTACTTTTACTTTTCCAGATGGAGCGAATTTATCTACAAGGCCTTATGTCATGCAAACTCCTGGTGCTTTACTGTTTTCTTAGTAAAGATCTGTTAAGCCAGTTAAAAGCTACCATTGTTACACAGCCTTTTTAGCAGCAGCCAAAGGAGGGCAGCTGATCCTCAAAAATAGCTGGACCACTTATACACCTGGGTGGATTGATTAGTGGGCACTGTCAGAGGAAATGCTGCCCATAATCTGGCAATTAGTGCAAGAACAGCTTGAGGAAGGGCACATAAAGCCATCCACTAGCCCTTGGAACACTCCAATTTTTGTCATCCCGAAAAGGAGTGGGAAATGGAGGTTGCTACATGACTTATGTGCTGTTAATGCAGTAATGCTAAGTATGGGTGCCTTGCAACCTGGTCTTCCATCTCCCACTGTGATACCTGAGTATTGGAATCTATTGATCATTGATCTCAAAGATTGTTTTTTCACCATTCCCTTGCATCCACATGACACAAGTCATTTTGTGTTTTCTGTTCCATCTGTCAATAAGGCAGAACCCTGCAAAAAGTATGAATGAGTTTGTTTGCCCCAAGACATGAAAAACTCCCCTATGATGTGCCAAATTTATGTTGCTTGGGCATGAGAACCTGTTCGGCAGCAATTCCCTGAGCATATCATCTATCACTACATGGATGACATGTTAGTGGCTGGAAAACAATTAGACTCTGTAACTGTTCTAAAATCCATGACAACTTTGCTAGAAGAAAGAAGTTTGAAAATTGCTCCTTGATAAAGTGCAATCTTCTGCTCCTTGGAAATATCTCGGGTGGCAGATTGATCAGTCTGTAATGAAACCACAGAAACTCAGCATTACCACTGAGATTAAAACTGTACATGATGTCCAGAAGTTAGTGGGGGATATTCAATAGATTAGAACTATTTGTGGGATAACTAGTGAAGAACTTGAACCATTAATACAGTTACTAGGTACTTCATCTCAGGCAGTTGAACGCCGGACCCTGGATAAAAAACAACAGCAGGCCTTGGATCACATTGCCACAAAGGTTGCTACGTCACATGCACATCGTCTGATCGAGGATGTTCCAGTTCAACTGATGATCATCAGTCAGAGCAAGGAGGGTGACAATCATGCCAAGCATCCTTTTGCCTTGATTTGTCAATGGGTTAAAACCCCGGCTAATCCTTTAGTTATTTTGGAATGGGTATTTTTACCTGTAAAACAAGCTAGAACTTTTACCACTCGACTGGAAGTTTTTGCTCATTTGATTATGAAAGGCAGAGGAGAATATTGGAAATCTGGGGACATGAACCATATGCAATTGTAGTACCATTGGCTAACTGGTATCTTGAATGGGGAATAAGGCATTCTGTTTCTTTTCAGATAGCTTTGGCTGGATATGATGGTAAAGTTCACAATACTTATCCACGGCACCAGGTGTTATCTTTATTGGAGCATCAGAGTCAGGAGGACAGACCCTGGAGATGTGACTGCCCAGTGTCTGGGCAGACAGTATTTACAGATGCAGGTAAAAGGTCAAAAAAGGCTGCCTGCACTTGGCAGCAAGGCAAAGTGTAGAAAAAGCATGTCATTTTTAGAGAAGTAAAAGATACGTTGCAGACATTAGAATTGAAAGCTGTGATTTGGGCTTTTGAAAATTGGAATAATGAGGCCATTAACATTGTTTCTGATTCGCTTTATGTAGTTGGCTGTGTCCAACGCCTTGAAAGAGCAGTACTTAAGGAGGTGAGTAATGAGCATTTGTATTCCCTTTTATGCCGATTGCTTAGAAACCTAAATCAACGACAGCGGGAATGCTTTATTACTCATGTTCATAGTCATCAAGCTCTCCCTGGTCTGTCGGAAGGAAACGCTCGAGCTGATTGGTCAGTAGCCACTGTCCGGCCAATGCCAAACTCTGATAAATTTCAGCAAGCTAAAACTTCTCATGCATTTCTTCATCAATCTGCAAAAATTTTAGTTAAACAATTTGCTATTCCCCTTACTGATGCTTCGGGTATTGTGTGATCCTGTCCTGATTGTCAGTGAGATGGCATTGGTTTAGGCACAGGTGTTCACCCTAGGGGTACTCAACCCCTGCAGTTATAGCAAATGGATGTAACTCATGTAGCAGAATTTGGTCAGAAAAAGTTTGTACATGATTGCATTGATACCTATTCTTGTGTTTTATGGGCTACTCCCTTAACAGGTGAAACAGCACGTCATGTAGAGAAACATTTGTACAATTGCTTTGCCATATTAGGTATCCCCTTAGCAATCAAGACTGACAATGGTCTGCTTACTGTTCCTTAAGATTCAAATGTTTCTGTAATTTATGGGGTATTCGACATGACACTGGTATTCCTCACAATCCTGCTGGTCAGGCAATTATTGAGCGTGCCCATCAGACGTTCAAGGGCACGCTGCAAAAACAAAAAGCGGGAACTACAGGGTTATCCCCTGAGGAGAAGACAGCTAAAGCCATTTTTGTGCTTAATTACCTTAGAACAGCAGGAGACAGGGAAGATCCACCTATTCTTGTGCGTCATGTCCTCACACGTAATCCAAGGGAGGAATTGCCTGATGGCATTCAGGTCATGTTCAAAAGTCCAGAAACAGGGGTGTGGGAAAGACCAGCTACAGTAAAATTAATAGGAAGAGGTTATATGTGCTTACTTACAGATAAAGGCATTCGTTGGATTCCAGCCAAGTGGGAGAAGCCCTATCTGAAACCATCGTCATCAACCCATGCTGTGTCCAGAGGCGGAGAATGGGCAAAAGCACCAATTCCAGACAGCCCTGAATCCAATCCTTCAACATGTGACAGCTGAACATTGGTTAGAATATCTACCAAGTTTCCTGAAGTATGCCGAGGGAGTACTAGCAACTCCACATAGGCTTAATACACACGGGTTAGATTTAGACAGTCTTCTGTTACCTTCACTTTCATCACAAGTTGTAAATCAGATAGAAAATGCTTGTTATCTGCATGGTTGTGCATGTAAGCCGTGGCTTAAGGTTCATTGTATAAGGTGTAATTTAAAAATTTGGCAACAAGTTCGTCAAGAACATAATTTAGCAGTGGTTCGAGGGAAAAAGCAAAAGTTTAGGCCTATTAACCTAATATGCAATGACTACTTTCACACACTTAACACTATTACCCCAAGAGTAGCATTAGCTAAATTTTTAGGGTGTAACTCAGGAGGATATCAGAGTTTTCTCCAGGATGTATCTTTGATAGAAGTATTTGAGCAAAGATTGTTACTGTAGGTGCAGTTTAAACTTGTTTTAATTGCTACAGTAAGCCAAATTGTACTAGAGAGCAAGATAATAGCTACTGAATGTGGAGTAGGAATAGCAATACCACAAATACATCACTTTAGAGATTTTGAGTGGGAACGGGCTAAAGCAATTTGGGCAAAGCGCAGGCATGATGGAAGACAACGGCAACAATGGCAGCAGTCTGGCAAATATTAACAATGTTGCTCAGTGTGGTGATTAAGGAAATGCAGGGAGTATACAATAGAGAGACATGTGGGGTACATTGGCTAACAGAACAGGGCAAGAATCTTTCTGCTTGTCACTAGCTACACCTTCGCATCCATTTTGCAACTGTTTAATTGGAATTCCCTTAGACTCAATGGAAGAATTTGGAAATTGGACCAGAGCTCAAATTTATGGCAACTTAAGTGAGGCCTGGTCAAATGGGTGTACTAATCAAAATGGGATGATCACAGAAAATTGGTGGGAAAAACAAAAAATTCCTAGAAATCCTTTAGGAGCTCAGGCATTTACAATCACTGAAGGTTTAAATACTACAAGTCAGGAACCACATGAAATGGGTATTTTGGGATCAGTGCCAGGAAATTATTGTTTGTTCTTTGAATACTACAAGGGTAAAGAGCTGATTAGGGAGAGGTCAGGAAGACCTGGAGATGATAGTGCTTGGACATCTCCTGTTTCTTCGTGGTATTACAATACCACAGCATACTGTGCTAATTGGACATGGTCTGTATCCCTAAAACAACAATCAGCAAGGATGTTACCTCCTGGAGTTTTTCTCATTTGTGGAGATAGAGATTGGCCCGCAATTCCTCAGAAAGCACTAGGAGGTCTGTGCTATTTTGGGAAATTGACACTGTTTGCCCCTAGCATTCAACAGATGCTTGACATCAGGCACAGATTCCAATGTCCAAAATGTAGTGGGCATCTATTAGGCTCAGACTGTAAGGATAATGTAGAATTGTGGAATAGGCCCTCAGTTATACTGGCATCACTTTTCACACCAGGAGTAGCTTCATCACAGGCCCTTACACAATAAAAACAATTGGCTTGTTGGACAGGAAAACAAATTAACATTACGTCTGCAATACTGAATGAGCTTACCACTGATGTAGGCAGCATACGCCACGCCGTATTACAGGATAGGCTGCTATAGATTTTTGTTGGTAGCACAAGGACATGGGTGTGAAGATTTTGAAGGGATGTGTTGCATGAATCTCTCTGACCACTCTGAATCTATTCACAAGAAACTGTCATTGCTTAAGGAGAATATGAAAAAGCTCACAGTTGTTGAGAACTCTTTTGATGAGTGGCTAAAATCCTGGGGAATAACAGGCTGGCTCAAGGACTTAGTATGCTTTGCCATTATGATGCTTTGTATTCTTTTTTCAATTCTGCCTATAGTGCCTTGCTTACTACGCTGTGTGCAAAAAATAATTGACTGTGGTTTTAAATCAGTCTGGCTTGTGCAAAAACAAAACCAGGGAACTGTTGAGAGTTTTTTGCAGGTTGAGGAGTTCTTGCAGGACAATGGCCATATTCAGCCAAAGCACAATCCAGCCTGCTTGTACTAATGGACTATGGACACGTTCACAAGCAATGAATAATGGACATATTCAGAAATGGGGTCGGTATACCCTTGAAAAAGATACAGGAAGAAGAGTCATCAGGACTCAGCAAGTTTGTCAGCAAGTTTGGGAAAGTCAGAAAAAAGTGAGTCATGGGTAGGGCAGACGACCACAGCAAGATGCGTGAAAAATTAGGTGATCCAATCAGCATTATAATTTAGACGCGTGAACAGCTAGGATTAACCAATCATGTATTGGCTAGAGACGCATGGACAGTAGAGATTTATTATCAATATAGTCTTTTTAGGGATAATAAATTTGGCTTCACTGGATCATGTTGGTCATGGTGTCAGGTCCCTGAGCCAGAGGGCCCTGCACTGCAGCAGCCTGTCCTGGCAGGACTGACCCCGGAGCACAGTGACCGACGCTGCAGCACTTGGAGGGGGGCTGTGCCCCATAGGATGGACTCAGATTGGAGAAGTTCCTGCAGAAGTCTCCGCTGGGAGAGAGCCCAGGGTGCAGCGGGGGAACGTCTCCTGTCCCTGAGCAGAGGGAGAAGCCCCGGGGCATGAACTGAGCACGGCCCCATTCCCTGTCTCCGGCACTACCGGGGTAGGAGGTGCAGCTGGAAGGAGGGAGGCGTGGGGGAAAGCTGGATTTAATGGTCTTCACTTACTTCTCATTCTCCTGCTCTGAGGTTTTGGAGTTTTCTGTCAGAAATCTCTCCCCTCCCCCACTCATCCACAGGGCTTTGGAGCGGTTTTCCCTTTTGGGGGGAAAACAAAGCGATGCACTGATGCTCCTAATTAGGGGTAGGAGAAGTGAGGCTCCAGGGCTTCCCTTTGAGCCGGAGCCACCGGAGCCGCAGTGCCAGGAAAGCCGTGGCGGGAGCTGCGGAGAAGTTTGTTTGTGTTTGCAGGTCAATCCCCCTCGGGCCCGGGCCCGCTCCAGGGCTGTTCCTCATCTCCGGCTCTGCCCTCACGCAGCCCGGGGGGCCCTGAGAGCGCGGGGCGAGGCTGTGCCGTGTGCAGAGCCCGGCCCTGGCTGCGATTGGGCGGTGGTGCCGTCAGTCGTGGTTGTGGCGCGCTGATTGGTGGGAGCGGGGCGGAGCAGGGCCCCGGTGGCGGGCTGAGGGCGGCCGTGGCTCGTCAGCGGCGGCATTGTCGGAGCGTGTGTGCGGGCGAGGGAGCGGCGGCAGCGGCCGGAGCGCGGTGAGGCGGCGGCGGAGCTCGGAGGCTGCCGCAGTGCAGGTGGGAGCCGCGTTGGGTTGTGCGGGGGCTCGGGGCTCGCTGCGGGCCTCGGGGGCGGCAGGGGGCTCAGGCGGGTTGGTTGTGCCGTGTCCGGCCCGTGTTGCCGCTGGCGTGAGGGCGCTGCGGGAGCGGCTGCCCGCGGTCTCCTTGCCGTCGCCGCTGCTGTCTCGGCAGGAGCCGCTGCCGGAGCAGCGCTGGCTCGGCCCGGTTCCTGTGGCTGGGACAGAGGTGGCTGCCCAGTGCCCGGGGCTGTGCGGGAAAATTCCCGTGGCCGGAGGTTTGTGTGCCCAGATGAGACAGAGGAGTCCTGTACAAGTGACTTTATTGCTGAGCAGAGGGAGAGGCCGTGGGGCATTTGCCGTGCGGTCTCTGCCGTTGTTGTAGTTCGCAGTCTCCTTTTTATCCTCATTTTCCCGGCCTCATCTCCCTCTCCCTTTGCCCCCTGGCTGAGGTACTTGGAAGGTTCAGACCTCCCGATCCGCCAACTGCATGTCCTCGTTAATCTGCGCCCCCACTTTTGTAGAACAGCCGATATTTATGGCTCTGTTAAGTCTTTACTCTTCTGGAAATTCAGGAATTTAGCGGGACTTTGAGGAGCTTTCTGTGTCAATTATTAATATTTTATAAATCTGATGGTTTCTCCCATTACTTCCTTATCTACGAGTCCCTGGCCCTATCTCCAGGCAGACTCACTCATTGACTGTTTTTTCTTCCCGAGTCCTCTTTGGTTTTGGGATTATTCTCAGTGCCCTGATTCCCTGTCCTTCTGTATCTGTTTCTAGATCAGGAGGCCTGGCTGCCACCTGCATTCCCTCGCTCAGCTGCTGAATGAGCTGCACTCTCAAGGTGTGGAGCATGGTAAAAAGATGAGAGTTGCTGTAGCACATCAGAGGAGAAACAGCATTCGTTTAACCCATGGTCTGCCAGGTAACCACAAAACCGTGTCCCATTCCCATCCTTTCCATCTTTGGGCCAGAACCTGAGCTGCTTTCTTGTTTCCTTTGTTATGTATTTCACCACTTTTCCTTTGTCATCTATTTGCCAACAGCAGTTTGAGTCATTTAATTTTCCAGAAACTCCTCTTTTTTCTGCTAACAGATGATCTGATCCCATCCCATAGTGATATGTTGTGTTCCTCATTTCAGTGGATTGGTCAGCAGGAAGGTCAGGAGCTGGAGCTGTCTGGTTGAGTATTGTTCTGAGGACAGCTTGTAATCTAATGATGCCATTGAAATGAGAAATGGGTTCTGTGGCTCCTGATATGAATTGGTTTGGGTTCGCAGGGGCTGGTCCATGGTGTTGTAGGATTTGTTCTGCTGGCTTCCAGCTTTTCAGAATTGCTTTTGCCCCCCTGTTAGGTGCCATGGTGTCAGCAGAAGATGTTGAAGCCTTCCTGCTCAGGGCATTTCAGTGCCAGGCTCTCACAAGCACCCACAGCTCCACGGGTTGAGCTGAGCATGGGGCGGTGACCTGCGCTTTGTCTGATTCCCCTTCCTGCCTTCCCCTGGAACAGGGTGTTGCTTTTAGACACCACTTTTCCTGGTTGCTTCAAGTGCTTTGGAGAGGCTCCATATCTAATTTTCCCTCTTTCCCTGGGGCTGCCCACACTTCTGGGTTCACTTCAGCACAGGCCTTGCCAGACATTTGACACAGAGGTACAACAGAACTAGCCTCTCTATCCCCTTTTATAATATTAATTTGCATTCCAAGTTTAGTAAATCCCTTCCCAGTAAATTTTAATCAAAATTAGGAGCAAATAAAAATTCCTGCATTTCAAACCCATCTCCCCCATCTGCTGACAGTGGTTGAATAAAACCGCACATTATCCCCTGAATTATCAGAGACATTTTTGGCATTTTCTCCGCCTTGGGTCTGTGATTCAGAATGGATTGAGGGGCCCCTGTGTCCATCAGAAAATGCCTCCTCTCAATGCAGACCCACCCTGAATATTCTCAAGGGCTGCAGTGTGGAGGGTCCCTGGTGTGATGGGAGCTGTGACACCCCTGCCAGTCCATGTCCATCAAGGGGTGGACTTGCTCCCCCTGCGGGTGCTGCTGTCTGTGCTTGCAGTGTCCTTGTGCCCTGCAGCTGGAGCCCTGATTCCTTGCCAGGGGCTGTTTGGGTGGGCTCTCCCCTGCCGAGGAGGGCAATGCCTGTGCCAGGTGCTTGTGGCCGAGCCCGTGCCCTGGGTGCTGGGGCCCCCTTGGGCCCTGGGGTTGATCCCTCAGGGGCTGTAGGAACTGTGCCCTGGCCTTTGCCTTCAGCTTGGCCTTTTGCTGCTCCCTTCTGGCATTCACCTGCTGTGCCTTTGTGCCCAAGTGCTGCAGGGCCTTCTTCTGCCCCTCCTGCAGCCCCCTCAGTGCCTGTGGGTGCTCGTCCTCTGACAGCTGCTGAGCTTTCTGCAAAATTATTAGTTTCTCCAGTGATCCCAACTGAATCCTGAAAAGAGAATTCTAATCGTTCCATGTGCGATCTGCATTTCCCAGGTGTTCCTCGCTCCCCCTCCCTGTGCTCAGGGTGCCCTCCCCAGGCCGTATCCCAGAGCCGGTCCCTGTCCTGCCGCAGTGTCCAAAGGCGCCCCCCGGCGGGCAGGGCCGGCAGCTCCACGGGGCCGGGCAGCGGCCGGGGCGTCCCGCAGCCTCCTGGGGGCCGGGGGCCGCTGCCGGCCCTGCCCGGGGCTGGTGGGGTCAGGCAGCGCCCGGCGCTGAGCCCCGGCTGCCCCACAGCCCCGGGCCGGCCCCGCAGCTCCCCACAGGCCCCCAGCCCGTGCTCCCGGTCCCGCAGCTCTGCGCCCGGTGCTGCCGCTGCCCCCCACAGAGAAACCCCCTGAAACCCTGACCTCCTTGTTTTCCTCTTCTGGAAACTGGGAAGAGAAAGAATCATCTGGTAAATTTTGAGGATAAAACCCTGCTGAAAAACATCCCAATCCTCAGTATTTTTCTCTTCCTCCTCCTTTCCATCATACTTTTTCATTGATTCCTGCTGCTGTGTCTTGCGTTAACCATATTCACACTGCACACTCCCGTTCACCCTTCCCAGCACAGTATCACCATCCATCCCCTGTTGTCTAAATCCCTTCTCCATTTCCCTTATTGCCCCTCTGGGTATTCTTGTCCTTAATTACCTCTGAGGGAATGTGCAAACTATCTCAACATTCACCCAAGGGACCCTTCAGAGATATTTTGGGATCATCATCCCTTTGATACAGGACCCCTTCCTGGCATTCCCTTTCCTATCTCCATGGGTGCCCTGCCATGTTCACTCCCCAAAGATCCCACTGCACTCACTGATGAGATTTTCAGTGCTCTCTCCTGGCTGACTCTTCAGAGCCCCCCTGATGTGTGACTCGTCTGTCTCCTGGTCACTCTCGGGTACCCAATCAATCCCTGGTGCTGCCGCCCCCCCCAAGGGAGCCGATCACCCAAACCGGGTGAGGCACCTTCAGCTGCACTCACTACCCACCACCCCGGACAGTGGAAGTAATTCTGGTCAAGTCCCAAGGTGTGTGGAAAAATTTACATCTCCTGAGGTTTCTGTCCAGAAAGAAGACAGAGGACTCCTGTAAAAATAATTTCATTCCTAAAAAAATGGGAGAGGCCATGAGACATTTCCGATGGGGTCTCTCCAGTTGTTGGAGGACACAGCCTCCTCTTCATCCTGTTTCCTCTCTGCATCTCCCCCTTCCTTTCCCTATTGGCTGAAGTACTTGAGAGCTACAGACATCCCAATCCACTTACTGCTTCCCCTTCCTAATATGCTCCATACTTTTGTGTAGCAAACGATATTCATGGCTGTATGAAGTCTTTGTTTTTCTTCTTCTCGAAGTTCATGAATTGAGCAGGACCTTGGCTGAACAGCAGTCTGTGTCATTAATTAATAATATTTTCTGAAAATGATGGCTTCTCCTGTCACTTCCTTATGTACAAGTCCCTGGCCTTATCTCTCAGCAGATTCACAGTATCTGTTTGTAAAGACACTTTCCTCTTCCTTTCATAGGGTCCCCCGTTTGTGGGACATCCCCCCTGGAGCAGGGTGTCCCCCCTTGCTGCAGCCCCAGCCCTCAGGCCGTGCTCACCCAATCAGAGCATGCAGCACTGATGACTCAGCAGTTGCCAGGCAGACCTGCAGCTCCCAGCATTCCCCACCTGCGCCTGCCCCTCGGCCCCAGTGCCCCCCACGAGGGGAATTTGGGATGGTGGGAGTGGGGGAACGCCAAGGCCGGCCCCCCGTGCTGTCCTGGTGGGAGCGGCTGCAGTGGGGACCGAGTGCGGGCGGGAGCGGCCGAGAGCCCAGCGCTGCTCCAGCTCCATCCCTGCCCCTGCCATGGGATGCTGTGGGTTTGGGGGAAAGAGGGAGCTGGCAGTGGGTGCTTGGCCTGGGGGCAGGAGGAGGAGGGAAGGAGAAGCAGGCTTGAAGAACCAAATGGTCAAATGATGCACATGGGAGAAGATGGGATTGTGCAGGAGAGTGTGGAGTAGCAGGAGGAAGAGGAGTGTGAGGAAGAGTAGGGACACAGGAGGAGGAGGAGGAGCAGAAACAGGAAGCACCACAAGGTTTCATCCTCCTCTGTATCTGCAGCCCCCTACCCCAACCGCAGGAGCATTGCCCCCCCACATGTAGCAGGTGACTGGGGAGAAGGATCCACGATTTTCCCTGGGCTCAACCTTGGTGTTTCTGGGTTTATTGTGTTCTGAGCTTTATTGAGTTAAATGTTGGTGCTTTGTTTTTTTGTGGGCCCGGAATATTTGTATTTTGGATGGGGTTTTGGCTGAATCTTGATGTTAGGGGTGTTTTTGAGCTGTGTCTTGATGTTTGGAGCATATTTGTACTGAATCTTGGTGTTTTAGAGGTTCTTACAGACACAGGATTCCCAATGACTTTCTGAGATGATCTTGGGGAAGGAGAAACTCCCAGTCCATGCTCTCATCTTGTTTTTTCCCCCAAAATCCTGCAAACCCAGCGCAGGGAGCTGCAGGGAGGAAAGATCCCCCCTGAGCCAGGAAGGCAGCCAGAGATCCAGTTGGAGCTCAGAGCTGGTGGAGAAGCCTCACAAGTGCTTGGAATGTGGGAAGAGTTTCAGCTGGAGTTTGAACCTGATCCAGCACCAGGTGATCCACACTGGGAAACGGCCCTACGATTGTGGGGAATGTGGGAAGAGCTTCAGAGACAGCTTGGCCCTGATTCGGCACCAGAGGATCCACACAGGGGAACGGCCCTACAAGTGTGGGGAATGTGTAATGGATTTCATCCAGAACTCCAGCCTGAGGAAACACCAGAGGATCCACACGGGGGAGAGGCCCTACCAGTGTGGGAAATGTGGGAAGAGCTTCAGCCAGTGCTTTAGCCTGATTCAGCACCAGGTGATCCACACTGGGGAACGGCCCTACACCTGCTTGGAATGTGGGAAGAACTTTGGGTGGATCAGCGCCCTCAGAAAACACCACCAGCGCATCCACACCGGGGAGAAGCCATACAAGTGTCCTGAGTGTGGGAAGAGGTTTCACATCAGCTCCGATCTCCTCGTACATGAGCGGAGTCACACAGAAGAGAGGCCCTTCCACTGCCCCAACTGTGGGAAGGGCTTCAAGGAAAACTCCAAACTCACCACTCACCAGTGCATCCACACTGGGGAGAGGCCCTACGAGTGTGGGGAGTGTGGGAAGAGCTTCTCACAGAGCTCAACCTTGACCAAACACCAATGGAGGCGCCACTAAGGGAAGCCCTGCGATTGCCCCAAGTGCGGGAAGAGCTTCATGTGCTGCTCCAGCTCCATCCCCCTTGGGAGGGGAGGATCCTCATTGGATGATCCCCAGTGACCGTTGTTGGGCAGAGCCCTGGTTATCCCTTATTGGAAATAGAAGAGAGAGTAAAACAATGGAGCTGATAAGGGGCCTGATACCTGATGCCTGATTGAGCAGAAACTATGGGAGACACAGACACGGATAAAGGGTCCCTGGGCAAGAAGTGGCCAAGCAACATTTTGTGAAACTTTGTGATAAGATAATGTTACCAGGTGATGTGATGTCATGAAGAACTTGTAACCAATGGTAAATTGCTACCAAAAATAGAGCCCCGTATATGCACCATAGAAATAAACCCCTATATAGATGCCTGGTATACTCAATCAAATTGGCTTCTGAGATCTAAACTCAGATGTCCCCATCTCTCCATCGCTGACAATTGGTACTCTCTGTGAAGAGGAAGAACCAGCCTATCTGCACTGCTGTTGGTGAGCCCTCCACAACTGGAAGTGCTGGTTTGAGAACCAGGAGTGGGCCCAAAATAATCCCTCTTCAGAGAAGGAGGTGAGCCAAGGGAAACATGGGACAAAGCACGTTTAACAGAGAGAGAGGCATTTTTGAACTAATGCCTGCTTTGCTTTGGAAACATGGCAAATCCTTGCCAAACCTGGACTGGAAAGTTATTCTTAAATAGGTGGCTATTAAGCGTCCCAATGTCACTGCCTCCTCTATTTTTACAGCTGCTGTTTGGGATGATGTGGGGGTTAAGCTCTATGATTTAGCTGCTGTGGTACATGAACCAGCAATGTGTATGCTCCCGACCTGGAGAATAATTTTTGAGACATTCAAAAAGCAAGAGCAGCCTCAGGATGTATCCTTGGTGGATACCTCTGGCCTGCTCTGACTCTCCCTGCCTACTTGAAACTGATACCTCTAAAGCTGAAGAGCAGCCGCTGCCATCAGCGCCCCTCTGCCCAGACAAAGGAGGAGAAGGCATCCTGTCCACAGTCGTTAGCAGCCTATATTGCTGACCACGGCTTTAGCAATGAGGAGGAGGGGGACCCCTTCATTCCAGGATCAATAGATCCAGATGCTGAGCCTGGCCTATTCCCTCCTGACCCTCATGAAAACTGGGTGTGATTAAAGAAAAAGGCTCTTAAGGAGGGGGATTTTGATATCACCGCAGAAATAGTTGTGCCAGTCAGACTTCACAGCACCAGGGGAAACAACCCACACTGAGAACCCCTCTCTTATTTGGAAATAAAGGAATTACACTGCATGGCTACGGAACACAGGCTGGTGTCTCCCTATTTTCCTGACCTTTTACAGTCCACACTGTCAACTCATCTTATGACTCCTCATGATTTAAAGGGACTGATGAACTTACTATTGACCCCAACTCAATATACCATTTTTGATGCATGTCACAAGCCACTAGCCAGTTGGTGGACTGAGAGGCAGCAATGCTGTGACCTTCCAGAAGTGTCTCCAGTAAGGAAGCTGCTTGGTGGCACCCATACACAGAGTCACTCCAGCACACACTTCTGGTAGCTCTTGTAGAATCACCAACGACAAAGTGGGAAGGGTCTTTGTGGGGAGTTCCAAGGATGTTTATTGCAGCCACACAAGAAGGGGTCCAGTGACACTGACAAAAGAACAGTGGAGGGCCCAGGTTTAAATATAGGGGACAAGGGAAGCAGAGCAGAGCATCAGGGCCGGTGGGCTGAGGGCTCAGGGCAGTAGAGAGGTGAGACAAGAGGTGGCAGCCAGTAGCGTAAAGGGGTGGGACACTGTGGCACTATGGGGCCAATGGGTAAGCAGGGAAGGGAGAACATTTTAAGGCATATACATATAAGGATAAAGGGGTGGAGAGGCCAACAGGCCAACCAGGGAGGTAGAACTGGGTACATTTGCATATACAACAAAGCATGCTGGGAGAGGCTCTGCTCACTTGCCCTGAACAAGGGAGTTTTCTCCAACTTAGGGTCTGTTCATCCAAGGGGTTATAATGGACCTTTGTTCTATAGGCCCACCGGCCCCCACAACTCCCCCTTCTTTATTTAATAAAAAGGCATCTCCCAAGGATTTTAAAATTAAACATTTAAAACAGCTTAATAAACATAAACCAATAAAAACAATCAAAAGCACCCATAATAAATTCTGTAAAATGGACACAAGCCATCCCTTGAGGCCCCTAGGTCCTTTTACCAGTCTGGGGCTGTTTCAGCTTTAAGTTCTTTTAATTGGTCATGGATCTTCTGGATTTTGGCGTGGATGCCCTCGCTGTGGGAGGATAGGTTGAGACAGCACAGCCTATTGAAGTTTTCGTTGAGATGTACTATCATCCATGGGTTGATGGTTGGTGGTGATGGGAGCATCCAGAAACCAGGATGACTGAGGCCAGGTAGGTGGTGGCTCTCCTTGTGGTGGATGGTGTCAGGGTAGGTGCTTTCTGTAAAGTTTAAAAGAGTTATTTTAAAAATTGTCACATTTAGGGTGGGTGAGGCTGGTGCCTTATCTTCCCTTCTCTTCCTCTATCCTTCTTCTTTATTTAATAAGAGAATCAGGAAAGGAGAATAGTAATAAGGTAAAATAAAATGCGTGGCTGTGGCGAAAATTAAAATAGAGAAGGGGGGATGGTAACTGTTGTAACTGGGAATGGGAAGCTGTGTGGAAGAATGTTAGTAGGATGTTAGTGAGTGGGGTGTGGGGGTATGTTAGAAGAATGTTAGTAAGGGGAGGGGTGTGACTTATTCTGTGGTTTGTCCATTGTGGGTGACATGTCCATGTCCAGCTCTGGTCCTGCTTCTTGTGGTGGGATGGGTGGGTGGATTTTGTCTGGAGATTTGCACCGTCTCCGTCTCCATGCAGAGCTCGCCTCATCTTTTGGGTCTTCTGTGTTGGTCTCAGGAGTATTTGCTGCTGGTATATTTGTTCATGCAGAAGTGAAATTTCCCTGGGAACCACCTGGGTCCTGATGGTGTTGAGATATAGGCATATTCTCTCGCCCAAGTTATTAAAGGGAAAGGGTCAGAAATTTGTTGGGTGTCTGGGTCCTTGATCAGCACTGGTAGTTTTTCAACTAGTTTTTCTTGGATCAAGTTGGAAAAGTGCTGGGGGGGTGGGGGTGTGGTTGGCTCTATGAATGAGCTGTTCAAAAACTTTATTGTATAAAGAGCCTTACAGAGCCTCTCAATTGGAGAGGTTGTCTCCCTCCCCATTGCTGATTGAGGACCTGTTTAAGGGTGGAATGGGCTCTTTCAGTGATGGCTTGGCTGGTGGGAGAATGAGGTATGCCTGTATTGTGTCCAAAACATTGTCTGATTTATTCTCTTCGGGGACTCCCAAGGTGGCAAACGCAAGGAGAAAGTGCCTGGTGGTTTCTTTGGTACTTTCTTCTGCATGGACTGAGGCAAATACTGCACCTCAGAATGTCCCTGGCCTGATCCCCAGGTAGTCTGAGCATTCACATTAAAGCAGGAGTGTTGTGATGAAAGAAATCATGGCTTAGTTTGGCCTGTGAAAAAATACCTGGCACGTTGGGATGGTGCACAGGCATGACCAGGGCATCTGCTTTACGGTTGCCTTCTGCAATGGGTCCTGGGAGGTCGGTGTGTGACCTTATGTGCCTAATGTGAAACAGTTGCTTTCAGTGGGAGAGGAGATATATTAATTCTGAAAGCAACTCATACAAATTTGCGGTTGTCACTTCCCTTAATAATGAATGTTCTGCCCTCATAGCTACTCCAGCAGCGCAGACCAAATCAATGACTGAATTAACAGGTTCTTTGAACCTCTCTGACATGGTGCTGGAGTCTCACGGCTAGCTCAATCACCCCACGGCACTACGACGAGAGTGGGACACACCCCAGAAGCAGGGTGGTCTGGGGTACAGCTTAGAGCGAATGCTCTACAGCACTTGGATGAAACAGGTGCAGAGTGTGGAGGCAAGGATGAAGAGGAGGCTCTCAGTCTGTGTTCCAGGGAGAGGTTTATTTGAGGGGAAATCCAAGAATGAAGAGCTGAAGAGCCCCGATAAAGGGTTTGCAGGGACCTTTAAGTGGGGGAGGTTCAAGAGGAAGGTACAAAGCTTCAACCAATTAGAGATATTCTGGGGAGGAGCAAAAGGCAGGGGTCTTACAGTGTATCAACCAATGAGAGAGATGAGGGGAGGAGAATGGGTCACATAGTCCAATGGGGCGTCAAGGATTAGGGGATTTCCTAAGGGGAGGTCCAATCCAGAGATGGTACAAATAGAGATTGGCAGGGATCTTGCTGGAACAAGGGGTGGTTATTAAGGGGGATTGACATGCATGGGCTGGGCTGAGGGAGGATTGACACAGAACATTTGAGAGCAGTGGGCAAGGTTAGGTGAGACAGACAACTCAGGGAGGTTACAATTTCAGGGACAAACCATTAACTCTGGGGAATAAGGGGGATACAGAAGAGTCTGTGAAACATAAAAATGCATCACAACACCTCTCAAAGGCTCTGACAACGGCAGGGAGTGCAGCAATTTGAGGGGACCACTCAAAAATTTGGATGTCAGACTCCCACTTCTGTGTCAGAGGATCCCTCCAAGTTATCACTGACTTGTGGGTTGTTTCTGAGCCATCTGTAAAAATTGTCAATGCCTTTAGAAGTTTTCCATCTTGGACTAGTTTTGGGATCAAATTAAAAACTGAATTGAACAGTTTATGACTTGGTGAGTGGATGGAAATTTGGCCAGGGTAGCTATGCAGGGTGAGTTGAAGGTTCATTTGTCTGAAGCAAATTGTCCAGATTTCCAGTTGTCAATGGCATATTATTGACATGTGAAGTCATTCCCAGCAAGAGTGCAGAGGTGTGCTCTGGCTTTAACAATTAGTTGTGCCATGAGTTCCTGTGGAGTGGTGATTATTTTGGTCAGTTGATGGCGGAGAAAGACCCACTCAATTATGAGGAGTGGATGTCTAAGTTGCGTGTCCCAATGGAATATTAGTGTATGGAGTCTGGGTGACTTACCCAGAATTATGAGTCTGAAGGGAAGGGTCAGATAGGTTCAATGAGCTTGTCTGAAGGAGAGGGCTTCTTGCACTTTTTTGATGGATTCCTGGGCCTCCAGAGTGATGCTCCTTGGGGAATCAAGATCCTTGTTGCCACAGAGGAGGCTGAAGAGCGGGGTTAGGTCTTCTGTTGTAGTCCCCAGCAGTGGACGCAACCAGTTGATGGATCCGCAGAGCTGGTGAAGATCGCGCAGGGTCCTGGGGTTGTCCTTGATAGAAAGCTGCAGGGGTATGACGGTCCACTCATGGATCCAAAGTTCCAGGTAAATCCGAGGGCAGCTGTGTTGGATTTTGTCCTCCCAGATTTCAAATCCTGCTTCCTTGATTGTCTTGAAGGTCTTGGAAAGAGCTATGTTAAGGTAAGTCTCTTCCCAGACACAAATAAGAATGTGTCTCAGGTCACAAATGTGTAGAATGTCACAAATAAGAATGTGTCTCAGGTTTAGCTGGATGTGTTTTCAATTACCATCTGTTAAAGGTGGGGCAGTTATCCTTTTGTCAGTTGGGCAGTTCACTTTATCTCTTCCACAACCAATCCTTCCTCCAGGAGATACCTTCTCTTAATGGGCCATTGAATGTCACTGCATGACTGATAAAAATTTCATCATCCCATTGTGAGATGCTCCACCCAGAGAGAGGAGCTGTCGCAATTAAACACAAAATAAAACGACATGGGCACTGGAACTCCAAGGTAAAAAGAAGGGAAGTTTATTTTCTGACTCCAATATTCATAGACTTTCAAAAGTGACAGTGGATTGGAGGATAAAATTTCCACCTTTTCCAGTGACACTGGACAAACCAAGAATCCATCAAATTTCTCCTCCTCCAGAGAGGAATGTAAAACCAATAATTACTTACATAAAAGTGCGTGAGAAACTCCATTACAAGAATATAAACATCAGAAGGCTTAGAAGAACTTAGAAGAACAGGGTGACATCTCACCCTTTTTCTGTTTAAAAAGAAAAAGAAAAAATGAAAATAGGAATTAATTTTCCCAAATGAAAATGTGAAAAGGAAAAAATGAACAATGTTCAGTGTCCACCTGTAGAGGAATCATCGGAGTGATCACTCACATCGTCTGCATCTGAGTCATCACTCAATGATTCGTCCACTTGATGACTTTTGGTTTGGTCACTGTTTCCATTTTGCCTGTCGGCCGCATTCTGTCTCTGTGGTTGCAGGTCAGGACGAACACACTTTGAAGGTTTGAAGGTTTGAAGGTACCCAGTGTACCCCAGTATCTGTGGATATGCCCACATACCCTCGCCCCGAAGCGATAAGGTCATAGGGACCTTCCCACTGTTTGGTTGCGGGATCATTAGTTGGTCTGAGTGACCCCGAAAAAGGTTGGAAAGTCTCTGTTCCCAGCCTGGCGCTTAAAGAAGGAGTCAGGGCTCTTCATTTCACGGTCTCAAGGTTGTTTATTATTTCTTATCTATAAAATTCTTTCTCCTGCCCTGACGAGGTCAGCTTAGCAGGATTGTCTGAGGCATTCTGACCGCCCACAGGGTGGCTGTGTCTTCTTATAGTACAAACTACGTATATCATATTTACAATTACCTTCCAATGCCCATCACCCATGCTAGACAGTGAGCTTCTACTCTAAACCAATCCCCAAGTGCCAACATCACACAGAAGATGGATGACAAGAAGAAGGAGAAAAGACCACGAGGTCGGGGCCTGAATCCTCCATCTTGTCTCCCAAAACCCCCTGTACTAAAATCTACATTTTTCACCCTGTGAACAAACCATTCAAACCCAAGTGATTCCCATGTCCCCACAAACAGGTGGCAGATCCCTAAAAGGGTCAAAGTCAAGCCACCAGGTGCTTTTGGCAACATTCCGGGACCTCCGAGCCCCCCAGGGGTTCTTGGTAGCTCTGAACATCCCAGAGGGATGTGCTGAATTCCCACATTTGGTGACTAAATTCCGCACCCAAACCTTTGCTCGAGGCTGATGTGTCTCGTCCAGAGCCTGCAACAAAAGGTGATGATTCAAAATGATAGGATTATTTGAATTCTGCGGCACAGTAAGATGATTGATGGTATGCAAAACTTTTGCCAACCGTGTGGGGTTTTATCCTGCATTCCCCATTTTTGCTTTTGAAGAACCCACTTCAGAGTACCAGGAGCGCGTTCCACAATAGCTTGACCAGTTGGAGAATGAGGGATACCAAACCTGTGTGACACACCCCACAACTGCAGGAACTGCCGCACCTTCTGTGATGCGTTAGCAGCACCATTGTTGGTTTTCACAGCAGAAGGTATGCCCAGAATGGCAAAGGCCTGCCTCCAGTGGGCGAGGACATCACGGGCCTTCTCCCCAGTGTCAGCAGAAGCCCACATTGCAGAGGACAATGTGTCAACAGTGACATGCACATACCTGAGCCAGCCAAACTCGGCAATCTGGGTGACATTGATCTGCCAGAGCTCCAAGGCCTGAAGGCCTCTGGGGTTTACCCCTGCCAGTAAAGCCGTAGGAAGCGTGTGATAGTTGTCACACAACTCGACAATGTCACGAGCCTCAGTTGGCATCAGCTGAAACTGCTTCTGCAAGGTACGTGCATTCTGATGGAAAAACCCATGTGATGCCTTGGCCTGTGCAAGTGTGTCAGGCTGAGGTGCTACCCACGCTGGGTTAGCCAACTTCTCAGCCCTTCCACTACAAACCCTGGCAAATTGGCAAATTCTCACAAGCAGAACATAGTACAGATGAACCTGGGCCTGAATGGCACACCACAAGGTCTTCAGTAAATTAAACAAGGCAGGATTACTGACCTCCATTCAAAACTGAATGACCCAACTGCTGTGCAATGTTGGCCACATAGGCAGAATCCATGACCAAATTGAAAGGTTCCTGGGAAAATTTCTCAAATGCCATGACAGCAGCCCTCAATTCAACCAATGGGCTGACCCATTCTCATGACCTTCCAGGACCTGCCACTCAGATCTATCCCTCCAAGTAGCAATGGCCTTCCCTGTTTTCCCCAAACTGTCAGTGAAGACAGTGGTCCTTGCACTGGTTCCTGACTAGTTTTGGGCTGCAAAGAGATTTGTGTGAATTTTGCCACCTGCAGTGGCTTGTGGCTGGGCAGATGATAAGTGATTTGCCCTGAAAAGTTTTCCAGAGCACTTTGCAGGGACACACTGTTTGCAAAACTCCAGTCAAAATCTTCCCGCTGTACCGGGAGTATGATCTTTGTGGGATCTGCACCCATCAATTGCAAGCACTGTTGCCGGCATTTGATTATCAAGTGAGCAATCAGCTCAAACAATGCGGTTGCCATCTTTTGTGGCTGATGGGGCAGGAAGACCCATTCCAAGACGTGCAAGGAGTCGGACCATTTGTCACTTCATTGAGGCCTATGATGCCTGTGGGATGCGAATCTGGAGTGGTGATGAACACAGTGACATCAACAGAGGGATCAATGCAATAAACCTGGCAAGCAGAAACAGTTTGCTGAACCACCTCCAGCACCTGACATGCCTCAGGGGTCAGTGTGCGAGGTGACTTTAAATCAGTCTCCCTTTAACAAATCAAACAGAGGAGACAATTGTGTGTCAGTCAATCCCAAGTATAGATGTAACCAAGTGATGACACCTACCAATTTCTGTGCATCATTCCGTGTCTTCACCGGATGCACAAATTGCACCTCCTGGTGTCGGATTGTCCGTTCCAGAATTTTGACCCCCAAATACTTCCAAGCTGCTTGTTGTTGAACCTTTTCTGGAGCAACCCACAGCCCATGACAATGCAAAACATCAAGCAACTGAGGCTTTATCCTCAGCAGCTCATCCTGGGTGGACACAGCCACCAAAATGCCATCCATATAATGGTAAAGATGGGCATCAGGAAACTGCTTGCGAGCTCTAGTCAAGGCACGGGCCACATACCATTGGCATATGGCAGGATAATTTCGCATTTCTTGGGGCAAAACTTTCCATTGATATCACTGTGCAGGCTCAGCATTGTTAATTGCTGGTGCCGAGAAGGCAAATTTTGGTCTGTCATTGGGATGCAAAGGAATTGTAAAAAACAATCCTTCAAATCCATTATGAGGACCAGCCAATCTGTGGGAAGCATGGTAGGCGATGGCATGCCCGCCTGCAATGTTCCCATCCTTTCTGTCACGGCATTGACCTTTTGGAGGGTCTTGTAACAACCTCCATTTCTCAGATATTTTCTTGATGCAGAAGACAGGACTGGTAGAAGGCTTCAGATGACCCTGGTCTGACTGGTCCTGCGCCAGATTTCGAAGGGCAACTAATTTGTCACGTGGGAGGGGCCACTAGTTCTGCCAGACAGGTTTGTCCACCAGCCACCGTATAGGAGCCATAGGACACTCTGTGCTCTTCATTGCAGTGGCCCCCATCAAAAATCCATCCTGATGTGCATCCTTCACCTGGACAGAACATCCCTTCCCCAGAGGTTAGCAGGAGTTGGAAGTAACACGAGGCCAAATCCAGGACATCTGTCCCTCCAGGTTTGCGACCAGCATGGGCTGCTGGTTCATGTAGCATTGCACCATTCCTCCCACTTCTGTGACAGGTGTCTCCACTGGATCCAAGGGCCACTCTGGGGGCCAGGCAGCAAGGGAGAGAACTGTGACGTCCATGCCACTGTCAAGAAGCCCACGGAGGAGGATCTCCAGCGACATCGCACCAGGGATGGACATGGTACACAGCATCTCGGGATGTTCTTTGGTCAGGACAGTGGTCCAGTGAACTTGAGGCGGCCCAGTGGATCCAAAGCCACCATCTTCACGGGACCAGTCAGCTGTCCTGCAAACAGAAGACTTAAAAGGACAAGCTGAGCAATCCGCATCCCTTTCGGGATAGTGATGGGGCTGGGTGTGGAGACCATGGCACAAACCTGTCCTGTGAAATCTGCATGAATGAGCCCCAGGTGCACAATGATGCCCTGAAGGGTGGCACTAGACCTCCCTAAAAGGAGAGCACTCATGCCCTCACCCAAGGGACCAAAGGCATCCAGGGGAACCTTGTGTATTTTGCAAGATTCTAAGACAACTGTTGCTGCTGTGCAGACATCAACACCTGCTGAGCTGTGGGTGCTCACTGCAAGCCGGCTAAGCAGAGCTCCATTAGCACCGGGGCCTGGAGAGAAGCTTGTGTCTGGGCGCGTCTCCCCTTCACGCTCTGCTTCTTGTTTCCCGAGCCCAGCAAAGCCTGGCCATTAGCATGAACAGTCACCTTGCAGACATTTGAAGTATGGTTCAGTCTTCCATGCCAACCACATAAAAACAAGGGAGTTGTGACCTTCTGTGCCTTCTTTCCCTGTTTGTTGCTGGCCTGAGCATTCCCCTGCTGTCGCTGCCTGCCCTGCAGCACTGCCCAGACCGGCTGCACAGCAGTAGCCACAGCAGCCATCTTCTGACCTGAGGGGCCTATCCCTGCACAGGCCTCCGCCATCTGGGAGACAGAAGCATGACCAGGAAGAGCCTCTATGATTATCTTACAATCTTCATTGCAGTTACATCTTGCAAGGTGTGTGATCACAAGCTTCCTTGCCTTAGGATCTGCCACCTGCTTCTCCACAGAGGCAGTCAGCCTCCCTGCAAATCATAGGAAAGGCTCATCAGCCTCCTGGACAGCAGTCACAAATGGCTGCTATGGAGCAGTCATTTCTGTGGTCTGAACCAATGCTGCCATGCCCATTGTCTGGCACTGGTCAAGCATGAGTGAATTGAAGGCAGCTTGCCCCTGAGGATCAGCATAATTGCCTGTGCCCAACAGCACATCAGTGCCAATCACACGCCTGGAATCCTGCATACCCAGCGTAGCATTCCGCTCCACTGCCCTGGCTGCCAACTGAGCCCATTTAGACTCAAAAACATTGGATTCTACAGGCAGAAAAAGAATACGTGCCATAGCACAGATGTTGTGAGGTGTCAGCACATCAGCAGCAATCACTTGAAGCAGCTTCATGACTTCAGCAGACCCCAGACCATGTTGCACAATCATACAATGGAGTTCCTTCACACTCTTAAACAATACAGGTTGATGGGTGTTACAAGTAGCACCCCTAAACACAGGGAAAGCCTGGGGACCCCCTGGTAAGGTTGCAGCACCTGCCAAGTCCCATCCCATGGGCTCCACAGAGACAGAGGCAGATGCCTGACTGGGAGGCAGCTCAACACCACTCAATACTGCATCCCCTGCAGCATCAGCAGGGCCAGAGGAGCCTCTTCTGCGATCCTGCAGATGCTGTGTGAAGGCACAATAAATCATTTCCTCAACCTTAGCTTTGACTTCTCACCAGTATCGCCTGTGTTCCTTCAGATGCACGGTCACCTGACACAGGGGGAGTGTCCACAGACCAAAGAGGAGGGTCCACGGCCCCAGGAAACCACCAGTCTCCTGCCAGCTGTGTCAGCATTCACGCCAAAAGTGAACACCTCAGCGTCCTCACATGCCACAGCCCCACCATCTGTGGGAGGTGGGGATGGCGGGGCCGAACCAGCCCCAGGTGAACATGTGCCCACTGGCAGCCCAGCAGTGTCCTCCACCACCACACGGGCAGAGGGCACTGTGGCGGATGCAGGTGCTGGCATGGCTCACAAACCCAGTGCGGATCGGAATGGGAGGGGTGGGGCGCAGAGAGAGATGCGGCTTGCGGAGCTACATCACCGTGGGGCAACATGAGGGCGTCCAGAACTGCCCCTATGAGAGTTGTGCCCGTGACACAAAACCCCACAGTGGGTACCGCTCCCACTGAGCAGAGTGGGGTGGCCTGCCTGCCCACCGTGGCAGGGCCAGTCGGAACACTGACCAACACCCCGCGTCTGGTGGCTTCCACTGCCTGCGCATGCCCGGCAGGCTGCGCAGACTCAGAAAC
Organism: Emberiza elegans; assembly: GCA_024865655.1. NCBI lineage: Eukaryota > Metazoa > Chordata > Aves > Passeriformes > Fringillidae > Emberiza > Emberiza elegans. Next base: position 28,982 of record JALJVW010000077.1, on the reverse strand, counting down.
GAAGATGAGATGGATGCTGAAGTGGGTGAATCCGCTCCCGCTGCAACCAGGGGGTATTTTGTGGAAATGCCACAATTTGGACAAAGTGTAGTCACTGAATCAGACTCAAGCAGAGGCTGAGCCACGGGCTCCCTCCAGCCACCGAGTGCCAGGAAGGCACAAAGGGAGAGCGAACCCCCCCTCCACCCCACTGCCTCCACGGCATGGGGCAGGGCGGGGTCAGCCGAGCCAACTCCACAGGGTCCCCAGAAGCCGGCGGGGCTCCGCCCACTCCCTGGCCGTTCGTAACCAGCTGGCTGGGACCCCAATCCACCCTAGGGGAACAAACATCACCATCTGAGATGGAACCATCTCCCTGCTCATCGTCCTGGAGGGGAGACGCATTCTCCCTCACGCAGAAATTCAAACTCCCCCTTGTCCACGTCCCAAACAGAAGGGTCCCCCTGGGAACTCCGAGAGCTATAAAAGCCAAACCCCCTGCCAAACCGCATCAAACTTTTTCCACTGCACCAACAGTGATCCCATGTCTATAGTACAATCATCAAAGAGGGCTTCCATGAGGCATGCTTCCATGAGAGATCATGCCTCCCTGGAGAATGCCTCTGCAGGGTCTGAAAAAAACCCTTGCTCTCTGGCCCACAGAAACAACCTTTCAAAATCACTCCAGGAAATGGAAACCCGTTTCTGCTCCATGAGACATTTCCAGAGGTCCAAAACCAGACAATCCTCCATGAAACCCATAGGGGTTGCCATTATCACAAGAGCTGCAGGCAAAGTGCCAAACAGCTCACAATCACGGCACCAAAACAGGGAGGGAGGGTAAATGATACAACCTCACCCACAGCAGTCACCAGACCCTGTGCCTCAGCCTAGGTTGCAGTACACTTCTGTGGTCACCAGATGTTGCTCTAGGACACTGGACTCTCCAAGGTAAAAAGAGGGAAATTTTAATTCTGACTCCAACATTTATAGATTTCCAAAAGTGACAGTGGATTGGAGGATAACAGTGTCACCTCTCCAATGACACTGGACAAACCAACAGTCCATCAAATTTCTCCTCCTCCAGAAAAGAATGCAAAGCAATAAGTATTTACAGAAAAGCACGTGAGAAAGTTCATTACAAGAATGTAAACATCAGAAGGCTTAGAAGAACTTAAAAAAATCCAGGGTAACACTGCGCCTCTGGTCCTTCCTGACTGGGCCAAGGGCTACTGCATGAGCGATCTTGATCTGGGCAAAGGCTTGTTGCTGCTCAGGGCCCCAGTGGAAATCGTTCTTCTTGCAGGTGACCAGGTAAAGAGGGCTCACAATCAGATTTTACTCAGGAATATACATTCTCCAAAAACCTATGGTGCCTAGGAAAGCTTGTGTCTTCTTCTTATTGCTTTCTGAAGACATCGTGGTGATCTTGTTGATGACATCCGTAGGAATCTGACGCTGTCCATCTTGCCACTTTAGTCCTAAGAACTGAATCTCATGAGCTGGTCCCTTTACTTTGCTCTTTTTGATGGTGAAACCAGCTCCCAGGAGGATTTGGATGATCCTTTCTCCTTTCTCAAACACTTCTGTGGCTGTGTTTCCCCACACAATGATGTCATCAATATACTGCAGGTGTTCTGGAGCCTCACCCTTTTCCAGTGCAGTCTGGATCAGTCCATGGCAGATGGTGGGGCTGTGCTTCCACCCCTGGGGCAATTGGTTTCAGGTATACTGCACTCCCCTCCATGTGAAAGTAAACTGAGGCCCGCATTCTGCTGCCAGGAATCAAGAAAAATTCATTGGCAATACTGATAGTGGCATACCACTTCACTGCCTTGGACTCAAGCTTGTACTGGAACTCTAATATGTCTGGCAGGGCAGCACTCAGTGGTGGAGTCAATTCAAGGTACAATAGTCCACAGTCGATCTCCATTCTCCTTCAGATTTACGTGTTGTCATTATATTGCAAGGGTTTACATATTGTTGTCTCCTTATTGTAAGAGTTTCATACCTCCTTGATGTTTCTCATGGGCAGGTCCTCTAAGCACTGACTCTTCCTTCTTCTCATAGCAGCTAGCTGACTCCAGTTCTCCCCTCAACCAACCAACCTACTCTTTTATAACACTCTTCTTCTTATTGGCTACAGCTGTGCCATGTTAAAGTCAGGCCTGTTCTTAATCTTTAATAATTGGCCCAGCTGCAACTCCTTAGGGGTAAGATTGCTTTCTATACTACCTTTATTTTCTTATATTCTATCCCCCTACATTTACACACAGGCCAAATGGGGCTGTTGAAGGGTGAGTGGGTTTTGCTGACCACTCCTTGGCTCTCCAGCTCTTGGATCATCTTGTGGATGGGAATCACAGCATCTCGAGTGGTTCTATACTGTCGACGATGCACTGTGGAAGTGGCAATTGGCATCTGTTGCTCTTCTCCCTTCAGAAGTCCTACTGAAGATGGATTCTCAGTCAGTCTGGGCAAGGTGTTCAATTGCTGGACACTCTTTGTCACTACAGCTGCTATCCCAAATGCCCACTTGAGTCCCTTTGGGTCTTTGAAATACCCACTTCAAAGGTAGTCTATGCCTAAAATACACGGGGCCTCTGGGCCAGTCACAATAGGGTGTTTCTTCCACTCATTTCCAGTCAGGCTCACATCAGCTTCCACCAAAGTGAAATCCTGGGATCCCCCTGTCACACCAGCAATAGAAACAGATTCTGTCCCCACATGTCTTGATGGGATTAATGTGCACTGGGCACCAGTATCGACCAAAGCTTTATATTCTTGTTGTTCTGATGTGCCAGGCCAACAAATCCACACAGTCCAGAAAACATGGTTTTCCTAGCCTCTACCTGACCAGAGGCAGGGCCCCTCTAAGCCTAGTTATCCTTCTTTCCTTGGACATATGTCTTGGAGGTTCCTTCAAGGGGATCAGGCATGTCATCATCATCATCATACCTGGCAGTTTGGCTACAGGCAACTGGAGCTTCTTTCCTTTTGGTGGAACTTCCTCTCTGAGCCTTGCCTTCCTTCAATTCATGCACCCGTTGGGCCAGAGCAGCAGTAGATTTTCCATCCTATCTATCTCCTCATGCTTTCTCCACAATCACACAGGAAGAACCACAGCTCAGCTCGTGGGGTGTACCTTCTCTCTCCATCTGGGGAACGTCTGCATTGGGCACCAGAACCTCTGATCTGTACTGCTGAGATTTGGAGGTCTTCTTTAATCTCCTCTCTGAGCTTCTTGTGATTCTCCTCTATCTTGTCCTCTAATTTCTGCAGACATGTTTCCACCACTGTGATTCTGGCATGTGTTGGGCCATGTACAGCATCTGCATATGCTCGGAGCTTCCTTGCCGTATCCAGCACAGTCTCATCCTGCTTCATTATGGCTAAGGCAGAAGCATATTCGTGTGGCCCAAGTCACACAAGTTGTCACTGCATCAGAGACGTGCATTGTACCAAGTCTGGGTTCCTAGTTGTTATGTCATATGAGAAGACAATCTCTGCCACTGCCATTTCTCTCAGGCATTGGATCCCTTGCTCTATGGTCTTCCACTGGGTTTGCTGCATATAAAGATCATCTGCACACAGGTATCTTTGTGCTGCACTTTCCAAGACCTGTGCCCAGAGGCTTTGAGGGTTAGCCCCCCTCATCATTCCTTGGTTGATGACAGGATAATGTGACAGGGATCCCAAATGCCTCGCTTCAGTGGCATCCAGAATTGTAGCCTCGCCTGCAGCATCCTAAAGACAGACTAACCAACTAATTATGGATTCATCAGGTCATTGAGTGTAATCCTTTCTTAGGCCACAAAGGTCCTTCAGGGAAAAGGACTCAGTATTGGCTTCTGATGTTGCACTTGCTGCTTTGACTCCTGATTTTATGTCAGGAGGCATTGAGGGTCCTTCTCCTGCACCATCATCATCATCATCGACTGGTCGATCAGTCTTGTCTGTGCATTTCCCACTTCTAGTGCTGGTAGCAACAGCCATTGGTTTAGCTGCTGGCTTAGGCTCACTGTCTGGTTTAGCTGCTGGCTTTGAGCCTGGGGTGTTGGCTGCAGCCTGAGTGACTGGGATAGCTGCTGATTTATCTCCCTGCCCCCTGCCTCTGTCTGCTGCCCTACAGTATCTAGCAGTGTGCGATAAGCACAAGCCAGGGCCCAGCTCACTGCAATGATCTTTTCCTCCTTAGGGTCATCTTGATACTTCTCTTTCAGGTATTTCCGCATCTCAGCTGGGTTTTGAATTTGTTCATGGGGAAAGTCCCAGACTATAGGGTCAGAGAATTCCTTTAGGATTTGGCCCATATCCTCCCATTTCCCACACCACTTAGGATTTTCCACACCTGGGTCTACTTCTGAGTCAGGGATCTCATCAGCCCATCTAGAAATCTCAGCCCTCATTCTAGAGAAGCAGCAGACTGTATAGAGGAAGGTTACCAGATTGAATACCAGAAAGATGGTTTCTTTAACATTCGGGGGAAACTGAGCATTCTTCAATAGTGATGTAAGAGATTCAGAGGAGAAGAAGGAAAGCAAAGGCTGAAAAGCCTCATGCCCTGCTCCTCCTCTAACAAACTGGATGCATAACCATAGCCAGGAGCCATTCATACCTGGAGCAGACCCCAGCATGTTTATAAACTTCTTGCAAATCATTACCACCAAGCCCAGCAGGATAGCTATTCTGGTCACTGCCCCTCTGCTATAAAAATTAAGTATTAGGGACAATACTAGAGCTATTTCTGGATAAGAAAATAAACCTAGTGACCATAGAGGTATTAAGACCTCAAAAAACCCTAGGGACCAGAAATACATGCAAGCCTTCACCCCAATAGACATTATGAATTCAAAAAGCATTGCTATTAACTGCTTTATACAAACACAGAGTAATGGCAGCCAAAATGCACTCAAAACAGGGTTTTTCCATTCTCTCTCGAGCCCCACACATTGAGCACCAAATTTTGTCCTGGTTTAGGGCAAATTTGGTAGAGAATCTCCAAAGGGGGCCCCTCCAGTAAGCAAACCCATACGCCCCCCCCCTCCAACCAGTTCGGGAAGAATTCCTCAGAGAGAAGTGGAAAGAACTTGTTTATTTAACAGGCACGGCACCCCCAGCACACAGAATGAACAATACCTGATGACACCACTCTGAAAAAAAGGTGACAAATTCACTAAGTCTCTCTCAGGGGTGGTCACTCTGTTCTCAGTCCCTTCGGCGCTGCGGCAGCTGCTGCAGCTGCTGCAGGCCACAAGGTGCAAACTCTCAGTGTTCCCAGGTCCCAGTCTGGAGCAGTTCGAGATGGTCGAAAAAAAGGAAAGGAGAAACAGTCCAGGAAGAAATTTGGACTGTTTAGCTAAACTAGCTAATGAGCAAAAGCAGAAGCAAGCAGAAGCAAAGCAGAAGCAAAGCAGAAGCAAGAGCGAGAGAGCAAAGCGAAAAGCAAGAGCAAAAAAGCAAAAGCAGCACTAGCTGTCCCTGTGTGCCGCCAGGCTGATAAGAAAACCCAAACAAAATTTTCATTCTTCAGAGCCAGTTTTAAAGGCACAGAACATAATATCCAGCATAAACAGAACACATGAATGGGGATACAAGCATCACAACATCACCCTAGGACACTCAGCAGAAGGGGTCCAAATAGGAGATTTTAGGGTTTAAAATGTAACACAGTATGGTGATGTAATGATTGTTACAGGCTGTATGTAAATGCTCTAGGATTTGTATCTTGTACTAGATTGATTAGTGAGAAATAGAATATTCAACACAGAAGAAGATTTATTGTATTGTAATGGGAACCTTATTTTCTTATGCTCTTGTCTCTCTTACTCTTTTACCCTCTCATCCTCTCTATCCCTCTCTTCTCTCGGTCCTGCTCCGAGCTGTGCCTGGCAGCTCCAAGCAGGGCCCTGCACCCAGGCCCTTTGCAATAAACCGCAAGTTCCACGACCTGGCTGCAGAGATCTCTCATCTCCATCCGCCCCGACCGTCCTGCCCCCTGACGCTCCTACAAACGTGCTCATCCCTTGTTTTCCCCAAACCAGGATTTCCCATTGCCAACCCCAGGGAGGCTGCGAGGAAGAGGAAGATGCCCCGGGACACTGAGGCAGGTGAGGAGGAAGTCAGTGCCCCTTTCCCCTCTGTGCTGCTCCATCTCCCAGCCCAGCACGGCCCTGGCTGCAGCTCAGCCCTGGGGGGATCTCCTTGCCTTTGCCTGTGGCACGGAGGCAAATCCCATCCTGTCCTTGTCCTTCCTCGCCCAGAGCAGGAGCTGAGCATGGAGAGCAGGGAGGACAAATGCCCGCGGCAGAACCTGGTGGAAGAGGCCGTTGTGAGCGGCTCCACGGCGCAGGAAGGCAACGGGGAGGAAAAGCCCCGGAGGTGCCGTACGAGGAGGGGCTGCAAACGCAGAAGGCGGGGATCTGAGGGGGAAAGAGCCAGCCGGTGCCGGCAAGGCAGCCGGAGATGGAGCCAGAGCTCGGAGCTGGTGCTCCATGAGCAGCTTCATGCTGGGGAGAAGCCCCACACGTGCCTGGAGTGTGGGAAGAGCTTCAGGTGGAGCTCTCACCTGATTGTGCACCAGAGGATCCACACTGGGGAACGGCCCTACAAGTGTGGTGAATGTGGGAAGAGCTTCAGCTAGAGCTCCAGCCTGATGAAGCACCAGAGAATCCACACTGGGGAGAAGCCCTACGAGTGTGGAGAGTGTGGGAAGAGCTTCAGAGAGAACCCCAGCCTGATCACGCACCAGAGGACCCACACTGGGGAGAGGCCCTATGAGTGTTCGAAGTGTGGGAAGAGGTTTAAGACCAGCTCCCATCTCCTCCACCACTATCAGAGTCACACAGAGGAGAAGCCCTTCCAATGCCTTGAGTGTGGGAAGGGATTCAAGCACAACTCCACCCTCATCAAGCACCGGCGCATCCACACCAGGGAGAGGCCCTACAAGTGTCCCCAGTGTGGGAAGAGCTTCTCACAGAGCTCTCACTTGACCCAACACCAATGGAGGAACCAGTAAGGGAAGCCCTGTGAGTGCCCTGAGTGCGGGCAGAACTTTGTGCGCTGCTTCAGCTCCATCCCCCATTGGAGGAGGCACTTTGGTCACAGCCCTGGTCACTCACATTCCCTGTGATCCTTGTTGGGAACACACCTGGCTGCTTCTACTTTTCGTTTCACATTAATATTTTTATCCTCTCTCTCTCTCTGCACTCCAAAAGCCAAGGGGGATGGATCTGTCACCTCAAATCCCAGTGAAAACAGCTCAATCTTACCCCAAAAGGGCTCAAACCCACCTTGAAAAACTCAATCCCATGCCAAGCTCACTCGATTCCACAGCCACCAGGCTGAGATGGGGCTGGGAGGTAATTTAGAGTTGTGGGATCTCAATTTGTGTGGTGGGATGGGGATTGTGTGGGGCTGGGTGTGTGGGATGTATTTGATAGCAAAGAAAACTCTCAGACTTACTGATTTCTCTCCCATTCATGTTCTGTCTGTTGCAGTTCTGTTTGCAGAGTGCTGCCTTCTCAGCTCATTGTCTTTTTGTCCCCTTTTCTCTCCTGCCTCTCTTTGCCTGCTCTCTTTCTCTCTGTCTCCCTTGACCCACGGACCACCAGAGATGCTCCCCTGATTTAATTGACCCAGGCACCACCAGAGACCCTCCCTATATTTAATTGCCTCAGGGACTACCAAATACCCTCCTTTGATTTATTGCCCCAGTGACCACCAAAGACCCTCCCCTGATTTAATTGACCCCATCCCTGATTTAATTGACCTCTGCCCTGTTTTTATTGACCCCTCTGCTACCAAAGACCCTCCCCTTATTTAACTGCCCCCTTCCCTGATTTAATGACCACTGCCCTGATTTAATTGACCCCTCTGTCTCCACAGACCCTCCCCTGATTTTTTTGTAATTTTATTTCCCAATTATTATTTTAATTCCCAATTCCAGGAGCTGAAGTCCTGAAGGCAGGAAGGGAAATGTCTGTAGGATTTTCCTCCATTTGCCTTCAAGGGCGGGAACATCTTTTCCTGGCTGGGTGTCGCTGTAGAGCGTGACACAGTACAGTAATGTACGACTCCATCAGAAGGGTGAAAAAAGAGCATTTTATTAAACCAACATAACTTTTATAGTCTTTCCAGATATTGACACCCATCTAACACATATGCAGTGCCCATTGGCCATAAATGAGAAACAAAGTTCTCAGTACTTCTCTCTCCCAGAGAGCCACGTCACTCTTGAGCCATCCAGAGTCCATATCTCCCAACTCTCTCTTCTTCCTCCGTGGTAATGACCTTGGCATTCCTTCAGGAGAGATATAGGGCTTCTCCTTATCTTCAGGAAGCCCTGCTGGCTCACAGGGACAGCGCAGAATGTCTTTCCCACAATTCCCTCTTTTTGTATTTGACCAGCAAATACAACTGCAAAGGACTTCTGCAGGGCCCTTGCAAAAATCCAAGCAGATGGAGGATCCATTCTTCATTCACTTACGAATAACCAACTTCTACCAACTCCACAACACACACACAACCTAAAGTTCATATACAAACAAAACACATAAAGACTGATCTTCAAATACCGTTACAGACTTCGCAATTTCCAGATGACACATTTGCAGCAGAATGACACCTTCACCTCTAATCACTTTCTCCCACACAGTCAGAGACCGAGTCATCTGCCTAGTCACTACTCAGAACTAAGTAGCATCCACTTAACCTTGCAACTGGTTGCTGCTATCATAATGGACAACCAACCTAGTTGCTCAAAGTGTGGACTTCAGCTACTAGTTGAACTCCTATGCAAAGGCAACACTTCTCCCTTGGGTACATCAAATTCCCCTATTTTGGGACTGTTGGTGCCCTGAAAAAGGAGATGGTACAAGACACACTTCTCAGTACTACCAACCTCTTCATAAGAGAATTCAAGAAAATGAAGCAAAAGTAACATCTACAAACTTAACTTTTGGAATTTCAGTGTAAGCCTATAATTCCCTTTACTCTGTCTTGAATTGCCATCTTTACCACACATTCCTTGAGGGTCCATGCTTCCATCTACCTAATAACCAATACAATTACCTATTCATTTTGTTCCCACTGTAGAACCACTCATCCTGTTGTTTTCTGTCTGCTCCAAATAAGGTTTGACGCAATGGGCAGAGACCCAACGAGGGCCATTTTCTGTTAAAACACATGCGTATCCTCTTCCCCATGTTACTAATTCTACTGGGCCGGTCCATTTTCCCGTAATTAAATCTTTCACCCAAACCTCAATACCTTTCTTGAAGTTTGGCTGTTTTGAATTCAAAGATGAAAAATGGTAGAATATAGGAGAGACTTGTAAGTCAGGTAAAGGACACAAAAAGTTTAAGACATAAATAGCTTTGTCTAGTCTCACTTGAGGCGATTCCTTCTGCATTCCCCCTTTTTGTTTTTGCACCTGGCGCTTCAACACACCATGAGCATGTTCAATTATTGCTTGGCTTGTCGAAGCATGAGGAATACCAGTAGAATGACCAACACCCCAGGCATGAAAAAATACTTGCAATTTCTTTGAAACATACGCTGGGCCATTATCCGTCTTTACATGTGATGGAACGCCTAAGATGGAAAAGGCGTGGCAAAAATGACGAATAACATCCCGAGCTGTTTCACCTGCCAATGCTGAAGCGACCATGGCATGGGAAAAGGTGTCAGTTGTGACGTGAACATACTTTAAACGGCCAAATTCAGGCATTTTTGTAACATCTGTTTACCATTCTTGCAGAGGGAGTAAGCCCCTAGGATTAGTGTCATAATATTGTGAGACATGAGACATATGACAATCAGGGCAAGAAGAAATAATTGACTTTGCTTCACTATGTGATAATTTGAATTGCTGCCATAGTGCCTGAGCACCCTGATGAAAAAATCGGTGAGATAGAACAGCTTGCTGTAACACATTAGGCACCGTTTTTACTGCTGAGGCAGCCACAAGGGAATCCACATAGGCGTTACCTTCAACAAAGAATCCAGGTAACGATGTATGGCTACGAATATGCATAATAAAATAAGAATGCTTTTGATTATGAATAACAGCCCACAATTTCAACAACATGACAAATAATGGTTTCTCCTTTACATTGTACAACACGGTTTGATCCAACTGCTTTACTAAATTAGCAGCATAAACAGAGTCAGTAACTATATTTATGGAGCTAGGAAATAAGGTAAATGCCAAAAGTATGGCACAAAGTTCAATTAACTGAGGAGACCCTTGTTGAACCATTACTTCATGTTCCCAGTGGTCGTCTTTCTTCCAGGCCACAGAAGCCTTTCCAGTTCTACCAGATCCCTCTGTAAAAACTGTTGTACCTTCCACTGGTACTGAAGAGCAAAGTTGTTTCCCCTGAAAAGGAATCTCCTTACTAAAACTCAAAATAGGATGAGATGGTAAATGATATGCTATTTGACCTGTAAAGGAAGATAAAGCAGATTGCAGCTCGTGATTATTTTGAAAACACCACTCAAAATACCATTGTTGTACTGGTATGACAATAGTTACAGGATCACAACCTAAGATTTCATGGTAGCGTCTGCGGCCTTTGATAATGATGTCTGCAAAAAGCTCATACAGACCTGGAGCGGTTTTTCGTGACCTGAAAGACAAAAATATCCACTCCAAAATATGCAATTTATCTTCCCATTTGTCATTACATTGACACAACAATCCACATGGTATTTCATTATCTCTTAAAATCAACAATTGCACACCAACGGAAACATCCAACCTGGTAACAAATTTAGATGTTAAAGCCAATTCAACTTCTTCTACAGCCTTTTTTGCTGCAGCAGTCAAATGTCTCTCATTGGTAGAGGAAGTTATCCCCGATAGTAAGTCGTACAAAGGTTGCCACAAGCAGAACATTTGGGTGAGGACTTCATGACTCTTGCTAAAGCAGCCATTTTATGTTCAACCAAACCGACCTTTGAGCAAGCAACTATAAGATCAGACAGTGAGGGTTCTCCTGGTAAAGAATCAATAATTCTACAATCGTCATTCGCATTTTCTCGTGCTAGCTGTCTGCATAAAATTTGCCTCAACTTATGATCTTCTACTTGCTTCTTAAGGGCTGCAGCAACCCTCTCCACAAACTGCAGAAAAGGTTCCTTCACCCCTTGCTGGATGGTAATATACCTTGGTTTAGGAGCTGCCATCTCCATTGTTTTAAGCAAGGCACTCATACCCAACTGCTGGGCCTGTGCAAGAACCAGGGGGTCCCATCTTGCTTGCAAATCTGGATTAGAAAATGGTCCATTACCCAGCAAGGCATCAGCTCCCACAGCATGACGTGGATCCTGCTGAGGTAACTGCATATTGTCCAAAGCTATCAACCATTTGCTTCCAGGTAGCTTGAAACACACCATACTGCACTGGCTGAAACAGAATCGTAGCAAGGTGAACAATATCATAAGGTGCAAGTACATCAGCATTTAAAACACGAATCAGTTGCATCACCTGTGAAGAGTTAACACCATACTGGTCTACTTTGGACTGAAGGTCCTGTACAACCCTCCATGAAAAAACCTGATGGCTGTCTTGTTGTCCTGAATTAGGAGCAGCTTTGAAAACAGGAAAAGCCAGAGGCTTACCAGAAGTAGCAGCAGCAGTCATCCCCATCCTTCTAGGTGGACCTATTTTCTCTAACAAATTCCAATCTCCTACTTCAGCTGCTTTCATTCTTACATGCTCCCAAAAGTGCAAAGGATGTCGAGGAGTCACAGCCACCTGGCAAGGAGGGAGAGTCCAAGAACCAGCAAACCTGGATCTGCTACGAGGTTTAACAGAAACAGATTCCTGTGTCTTTTCAGATGTGCTTATAACCAGCAGTTCATCGTCAGAGCTGTCACTAGACAGGGCAGGACACAATGTTAAAGACTGCGTTTTCAACTAATTCAGGAAGGAGCTGGGGGGGGGCAGACAGCTCAACGGGGGTGGAGCGGAGGCAGACTGCTCGAAGCAGGGCAGAGAGGGGGTGGCTGGCTCAAGGGAACACTAGGAGGAGGCAAACGACTCTAAGGAAGGCAGAGGCGGGGCGGAGGGCTCAAGGGAAAACAGCGGGGGGGCAGCCGAACCGCGGGAGAGTGGGGGAGGAACAGCCGACCTGGGGACAGGCACAGGAGGGGCAGCTGAGCCGCGGGGAGGTACGGGGGTAGCAGCTGGCCCAGGGGAGGGTGAGGGGGGAGCAGCCGGCCCAGGGAGAGACAGAAGGGCCGTTGCCCCATCCTGTTTTTCACTTCGCTTCTTCTGTAACTTCATTTTTGCTAGTTGCTGTGCAGGCGTAAGGTATTTTGGTCTGACACTCAATTCTGCTATATACAGGGGCTTAACATAGTCTTTAGGAGATAAATACCAAGGAACAGTCCCAGCCTGCCATTTAATTCTCACGATAGCAAACCCTGGGGGAAGCTCCACAGCAGCAGCAGCTGCAGCCTCCTCAGGGGGAGATACATCGACAGGCTCAGCCTCATCTTCCTCCTGTTCCTCTACTCCAGTTTCTTGCTCCAATTCCTGCTCCTCCAATTGCTCCTCTCTATCTTGCTCTACTTTCCATTCCTTCAATGCCTCATACAACAGCCTCCAAGTAGTAGCCAAGTCAACAACGGTCTTATTCCCCTTAGATATCACTTCCCATAGTCTCTTTCCAACTTTTTCCCATGCCTGAACACTGAAAGCAGTGTCGGCATCAGCTTCAAAATCCTGTGATTTACACCATATCAGTAAATTTCGAAGTGCATAATCAGAAGTTTGAACATTTTGTCTTTTCAATAAAGTTTTCCACGTGGACAGAACAGTCATTTCTTCCTTTGATAAATTATTTCCCATTATTTTTCCCAACCGCTCACCTCTAATCAGACGTCTGAATTAGGTCCGGACCTTCGCAGCGTCCCTGCTGCCTTCACTCATATCTTTTGGGGTACCCTTCAACTTTTTCTTCTCTCTTTACAGTCCGCTGTAATCATGGAGGACGGCCACCAGATGTCGCTATAGAGGGCAACACAGTATAGTAATAGACGACTCCATCAGAAGGGTGAAAAAGGGCGTTTTATTAAACCAACATAACTTTTATAGTCTTTCCAGATATTGACACCCATCTAACACATATGCAGTGCCCATTGGCCATAAATGAGAAACAAAGTTCTCAGTAGACACCCAGAGAGCCGCGTCACTCTTGAGCCATCCAAAGTCCATATCTCCCAACTCTCTCTTCTTCCTCCGTGGTAACGACCTTGGCATTCCTTCAGGAGAGATACAGGGCTTCTCCTTATCTTCAGGAAGCCCTGCTGGCTCACAGGGACAGCACAGAATGTCTTTCCCACACTGGGAGCTGGAATTCCAGACTTTTGGAATGTGTGCAAGGCAATAAGGACTGGGATCAAACAGGGACTGGGATCAAATGTGGACTGGGATCAGATAGGAATTCAGATCAAACATGGACTGGGATCAACTATTGACTGGCGTCAAATATTGACTGGGATCAAATATTGACTGGGATTGTACAGACTGGGATAAACAGGATTGAGATTATTTAGACTAGGATCAAATATGAACAGGGATAAAATACAGACTGGGATCCTGTTGAAGATTGCAATGCAAGATGTTTTCAATTGCCATCTGTATGGCAGATTATCCTTTGTCAAGTGGGCAGTTTGCCTTATCTCTCTCTTTGAGTGACCACATTCACACCTCCCTCTGAAAGGGACATTGCTGATAACAGACTATTGAATGTCACTGCATGACTGATAAGAACTATAACATCCCATTGTGAGATGCTCCGCCCAGAGGGAGGAGCCAAGCATTGCTACCCAGATATAATCCAGAGATTTTTGAGACACCAGCACAGCTTTCTCCGTGGGATTCCCCATAGGAACAGCAGCTGTGCCTTCTTCCACTGGATCTTCAGAGGAAGAATACATCCTTCTCTACAGGAGCCCCTTGCTCCAACAGAACCACACTTGACACTTCAGGAGGACTGCAGCCACATTTCCAATTGGACTGCTACCACACCCTGACCCACAGAGTGTCAGGTTGGGTTCTGACTCTGTCAGTGTTGTTCTAGCGTACTGTATTGTTTATTTTATCCTTTTATTTTTTTCCTTCCCTATTAAAGAACTGTTATTTCCTGCTCCCATATTTTTGCCTGAGAGCCCCTTAATTTAAAATTTATAGCAATCAGGAGGGGTGGGGAGGGTTTACATTCTCCATTTCAGGGGAGGCTCCTGCCTTCCTTAGCAGACTCCTGTCTTTCCAAACCAAGACAGCCACACGTCCCATGTCTGTGTCATGCCCCTGCAAGTGTGCCGGCCACCCAGCACCGGGACTGGTCCCAAAGAGGCCGTGGCAGGGCCTGTGGAAGGCCCCGGTGCCCTTCCTGCTCAGCTGTGTTGGCAGCCATGGGGGCTCATTCTGCTGCCCTGGGCAGGCAGAGCAGAGGAGCAGCTGCTTCTTGTTTGGGCCGTTGCTGAAGTTCCTGCTGGCCTGTGTCTTCAACACATGGGGCAAGGCCTTTCCTGCAAGCTGGGGCAGTTTGGGTGGGGTGGGGGTGTCCCCAGGGCACGCGGAGGTGTGTCATGGGGCTCTCTGTGACACAGTGCACCGTGGTCACCATGGGATTGAGAGGGACAGGGTGTACAAGGGTGACCCTGTGTGACATGCTGTGATGTAGGTGCTGGCGGTGCCACAGCCACGCCACAGTGCTCGGTGCACGCGACAGGACAGGACGGGACAGAGCAGTGCTGTGAGGAGCCCCCACACAGCCAACTCGTTCCTTGCTGACCCGGAGCTTTTCTGAGGCATTCCCTGTGCAGGTGACCTCGAGGCCAGGCTGCGTGACTCGGTGACGTGGAGCATTTCCAAAGCGTCTGCCATCCCTGCAGCCAGTGCCCTCAAAGATGGCTGCAGGACTTGCAGTCCTAGTTTCCTTTTGGAGACTTGTGTCTTGCTGCTGCCCTCAAGGACAGACTGCAGGACTTCCTGTCCTGTAGCCTTCCTGAGGCTCCTCTGTTGCAGGTGCCTTCAAGGCACAACTGCAGCCCTTGCTCATCTTCAGCTCTTCCAAGGCCTCTCTGCTTCAGCAAGCACTCCTAACTGCAAAGAGTGACATGGAGCAGAGATGGCCCAGCATGCCCAAGCTGGCCTGGCTGGAGGAGGAAGAGGCTGGAGCTACCTCAGCACAGCAGACTGAAGAACTGGAGCAGTGAGTGTCAGAGCTGGGCCACAGGGCTGGTCCCTGTAGCCAGCTTGGCCCCATCCCATCCCATCCCTGGTGACATATCCATGGATAGGACAGAAGCTGGGCTGGAGCACCTGGCAGCCGCACTCCATCCCCCTGGGGCATCCCGAGGCTCTCCCTGCCTGGGGAGCGCAGGGCTGGGCTGTGTTCTCTGGCCTCCTCCCGCAGCCCCTCAGCTCTGGCTGCGCTCGCTCTTTGCCAGATGCAGCCAAGGACCGCACACAAGAACAGGAAGCCGCCCGTGGCCGCTTTGGCAGAACGGCAAAGGTACCTGTGGCCATCCCCACCTGGGCTGGGCCTGCTGGCACTGCTCAGCCAAGCACCAGGCTTGGAGCGCTCCATGGATTCTCCCTCTCTTGCTGCCCTTCCCCTGCAGACCCTCTGTGAATTCATCATGTGCCTTTGGCAGGAAGAGACCACCGGCGCGGGCATGGGCGTCTTGGCCAACCTTCTGTTCCTCGATGCCGAGACCGGTGCTGCCATGCTGGATGTGCTTGTGGAGCAGGGTGTCTCCAATCCAACGCAAGTAAGCAGCCTGGGGCAAGGGCTCGATGGCCCCAGCACTGGTGTGGCACCTCGAGCCGGCTCTGCCGGGCTCCCTCGGCCTTTGAGGCCCGGCCCAATGCGGTTGGAAGGGAAGCACTTCTCAGGGGAAGTTGCTGCTCTGGCAGCTCTCCAAGTCTCCCTGTGCCCTCTGCAGGTGCCTGCCATGGTGAGGTACATCCACCACTGGCTCACGGCCAATGAGTCTGCTGGGCACAGGCTGGACAAGGTCCTTCTGGCGCTGACCCAGGAACACCCCTGTGACGTGCTGATCACCCTCTTGCGCTGGGCCCCATCGTGTGACAGGTAGGGCAGCCCCACGTGCCTTGAGGGCTTAGGCTTCACCAGCCTGTCACCCTGTAGAGCCTGTCCCTGCTGAGAGCCAGACAGGCGGGCAGTTCCAGGATCCTCTGGCTCCTCTGTTTCCAGTGCTGCCATGCCAGCTCCTGAGCCTGGTGCCACGCTCCCTCCCTGCCCCTCGGGGCCCCTGTACCCACGTGGGCTGGCTGGCCGCTGCTGGCCAGGGGCAGTGGGCAGAGGCAGGGCTGAGGGCCAGCGTGGGGCCCTGCAGCTGCCCAGGCCATGGTGCTGTGGCCGAGCCCACCCTGACGCAGAGCTCTGACCCCACAGAGCTGCCGCCACCATGTGGGGAACCATCATGTCCTCGAGCAGGACTGCGGAGCCGGCGCTGCAGCTACTCCTCGATGTGCTGAGCGCCTGGCCAGTGCACAGCGTGTACACCTCCGATGGGGACGACGCATGAGTCTTTGCCCTGGCTGTGAGTTTCTGGTGCCGGCCTTTGCCAGTCCCCAGGCCACCTCTGGAGCAGCCAGCTCTCTGTCCTCCCCCCAGCTGCATCTCCCTGCCTCAGGCACTGGGCTGAATCCTGCCTTAGGGGCAGGGTTCAGGGGCACCAGGCCGGCTGCTCCACCCGTGTCTCCCCTGGCCTCTCCCTCTCATGCTTGGGCCCTGCCATGTGGATGTCTTGGCACTGAGTGTTGTCTCTGGCTGTTTTATTTCTTGCAGGCAACCGTGGTGCTGTGGAGAGTCTTCAATCTGGCCTGGCGCTCGCCTGTTGTTCTGGAGTATTTCCCCAGTCTCTTTCTGTGTCTGCTCTTCCAAGCTTACATCAGCACGCAGGATATGCCAGAAGAGGTTGAGACCTTCTGGCAGAGATGCCAGGAGCAACACGGCCTCTCTGCTGACCCCAACAGGTGCTCCATGCCAGTCCTCCCAGTGTCCCCATCCCTCCCATGCCCCCAGGGCAGGAGCCGGGGCTCCCAGCGTGACCTGGCCTTTGCTCTGCACACAGCTTTGCGCTGCAGACCCTGAAGGCCCTGCTCTGCCAAATGCGCTATGAGCACGTGGTGCTGTCCATGGAACGCAAGCGTGCCTGGGACACGCTGCTCCGTGCTGAGACCCACCACTATGCAATGGGTCTGCTGGGCAGGTGAGACCTTGTTCTCCCCACCGCCCCTCTCCTTTGTGCCCAGAACGCCCCACACAGTCCCCGTGCTCATGGGCGGCAGGGCCTTGTCACCAAGGGAGGGATGAGCAGACTGGAAAAGGCCGGCAGAGGAGGGTGCCCGGGAACAGCTCCTCCCAAAGCGCCCCCGGGCTGCTCGGGAGCAGACCAGAGCTCTGTGAGTCAGCCCTGGGAGAGGTTTGCCCGCCCGGCCCAGGAGCAATGGTGCCTTTTTCTCCCTGCCAGGGAGATGCGCCGTGTCTCCATCATCTGGTGCTGCGGCATGGCATCCTGCCTCTTTGACCTGCTCAGCGAAGGCATTTCAGACTGGGAACTGCCCGCCCTGACCTTCCTGGTGGAGGTGAGCCCCATGGCCATCACTGCCTGGCTGAGCTGCCTCCCAGCCCTCTGCCCTCTCGTAGCCGCAGCTGCCTGGGATGCTGCCTGTGCCCTGTGCTGCTGCCTTGGCTGGGCCCTGTGCACTTCTGAGCTCCTGCCAGCTGGGCACCTCTGTGCCTGCTCTGAGCCTTTCAGGTCCTGGATTGCCTGGACTTGAGCGAATGTGGGGAAAAAGTCCTGGAGATGTTGACAAGGCACCTGCAGAGCGAGTCCAGGGAGATGCGTCGCGTGGCGCTCCAAGGCCTCGTGGTGCTCACCTCGATGGTGAGAAGGAGGAAGCAGCTGAAGCTCTGCTGGCAGCGTGGGGCTGGGGCAAGCAGCCCCTTGGGCTTAGCTGGGCTTTGGCAGCTGTGGCAGCTGCTCCCAACTCTTCAGGGTCGCTGTTCAGCTGCCTGAGTGCTTTGGGACAGGCCTTTGGCCTCTGAGCCCTGCAGCAGCAGCAGCAGCAGCAGCAGCAGCAGCGTGGGGTTGCCCAGCCTTGTTTTGCACACAGGATCCAAGCATGTACAGCCTGACTGAAAGCCTTGGGAAGCTACTGTGGGATAGGGATCAAGACATCGTGGAGAAGACCCTTGTTGTGCTCAGCCTCCTGATGCTGCAGAAAGACCTGGCAATAGCCAGCCCCATCGCCCTGCAGCTGGCTGAGGTGCTCTGGCACCTCTTTTACAATGTGAGGCTCTGTGCCCCCAGCCACGGGCACTTGGGTGCTGCCTTGGGCCTGGGCAGAGGGGGGCCTGGAGCAGCTGATGTGGAGGGCTTTGGCTTCCTTTCCAACAGGACAACAGCCTTGTGCAGCTGCTTTCTCCATTCGCCTCTTCCAAGACGTGATCACGCTGGTAGTGGCAAAGGGAGAAAAAGCCCTGAAGAAGCATGTGAGCCAGAGCCTGCTCCCACTCTTCTTCCAGTGCCACAATGAGAACGGGCGTGTGGCACAGGTGAGGCCTCCTGGCTGTCCCCATGGGAGGGGGGCTCAGCTGTCTCCCCAGCCCCTGGCACCTGACGGGCTCCAGCCTCCTCCTGGCCCTGGCACAGAGATGCAGGTCCTGTGCCCTGGGCTGCGGTGCCATCTCTGGGTCTCTGCTGCCCTGCAGGCCTCTCGGGAAACGCTGCTGTCTGCAGTAAAGTTCCTGAAGAGGAAGGATCTCAAGCAGCTGCTGAAAATGGAGCAGATGTGGAGATTTGCCGAGTGCTTGGTAAGGACAGGCTGGAATCCCCAGCCTGATCCCTGGGGAGCCGCCTGCCCACAGCGCCCAGTCTGTGGGGCTGGCAGCTGGTGCCCCTGCCCAGTGCCGCAGGCAGGGGCACCAGCCTGCGCCCCACACGCCCGCTCCCTTCCCTGGGCCGGGCGGGCTCTTCTCCAGGCCCCTTTGGCCCCAAGCCCGGTGCCGACAGAGCCCCGAGCCTGCTGGGCTCTGCTGCGGGGCGGCACCGCGGCTCGCCGGGGGCCCTCCGCCTCGTCCCGAGCCCGGCGCCTGCTGGCCGGGCCTCAGGGCTCTGTGGGCAGGGCCCGCACCAACTCTTTCCCTCCGTGCCCTGCCGCTCTCTGCAGCTGGCAGAGGACAGGAGCCGAGCAGCCGAGCACCTGCGCCTGGCCCTGCCGTGCCTGCACAGCGCACAGCAGCCCCTGCGAGAGGCGGCCGTCAGGTTCCTCGGTGAGCCCCAAGCCCGGCTCCCTCCCGCCCCGCCCCGCCCCATTGCCGCAGCTCGGCCCGGCCCCGCCTGCTGTCCCGGAAGCAGGGTCCGGGCGCGGGCATGTGCAGCCCCCGCTGGCCTGGGCATTGCTGCTGCCGCCCTCTGGCAGCCGTGCCCTGGGGCGGCAGCGTGCGCCAGGGGCCCGGGCTGAGCCCTGCCGGGCCAGCAGGGCGTGCGGCCTCAGGGCTGGCAGCGCCCGTGTGCGGCAGCTGTGGCTCTGAAGGCAGGACTCGCTCTGTGTTCCCCAGGGATGGCCGGGCGCTACCTGACAGGGCAGCAGCCGCAGTTCCGCGTCATCTGCAGCGGTGAGTGAGGCCCTGAGCGGGCTCTCGGGGGGCTGCCGCTGGCAGCTGGCGTTCCCTGGCCCGCCCGCCGACGGCCTCGCTCCCTGCGTGCCCCAAGGGCAGCGTGGCCACAGCACGGACACCTTGCAGGGGCCCTGGGGACATTCCTGGCCAGCAGCTGCCAGCTCGTCCTTCTTGTCTCCTGCTTTCTCCAGGCCGTGGCAGGAGCTGCGTGGCATGGACGAGGCTGGAGGCTCTTGCCAGGTCCCCCGCAGATCGAACCTCTGACTGGGGCTCTGTTTCTCTCTCTGCAGCCCTTCAGGACATGACGGATGACACCAGCCCAGCCATCTCGTGCCTGGCGCTTCAAGCTCTGTATATCCTTTTAGCTATACAGCGTTCCCTCCTCCCGACTCCACAAGATGCGAGACCAACTCCGCCGCCTCTGGAAGTCGCGGCCTTTCCTGTGTGGCCGTGGCTGAGTGTCCTGCAGTGGCGCTGTGCAGAACTGATCCGGGAGGCTGCGTCTGCTGGGGCCACCTGAGCCTGCGGGGAACACCTCTCCTCTGCCAGCATCCTTTCCCTTCACCCACTAGAGGAACATTAAATTGCTGTTGTCGGAGAGCCGGGTGTCCAGGAGCTTTCTCTTGGTGCAGAGTGTCTTCAGGCCAATGGGGAAGAGGGGAAAAAGGCTGCTTGCTCTCAGCCAGTTGCCCTGGCGTGCGGTGTGGAAGGGAAAGTGGCCAAATGGCCCTTGGCCTTTGGTGGTTCCTGCAGGAATGTTTTTCTTCCTGCATCAAGTCTTCTGGAGCTGGGGGAACAAGTGTGTTCCATGTCCATGGAAGAGCAGAAAGCGGCAGGAGGGTCTGCTTCCAGCCCTTGTCTTGGCTCTTCCTTCACAGTGCTGGCAGCATCATCAGAGACACACCACAGGTTCTCTGATGCCAGAGTCATGCCAGTCTTCTGCACTTGCCCAGGTTCCTGCCAGGTTCACCAGGGAAAATGGCTGCTCGTGCCAGTCCATTCCCTTGCCCAGAAGGCACCCGCTTGTGTTTGGAAACAAGCTGCTGGCCACAGCCAGACAGGCAGCACCCAGAGCACTGGCCATCAGATGCTGGGCTTATGTTTTTATCCAGAGAGCAAGAAAAACAGCCAGAAGCACACAAGGCAACTTGACAGTATCTCTGTAAGAATGTAATTGTCCTGTGAAAGTCAATAGTGGATGGTGGTTTTGCGCTGCAGATAATCACTTCCGAGCAAAAATCATTCCAGGAAGGGACAACAGCTTCTGCCTTCTGACGGATACTGAGTGTAACCACCAATTGCTCCAGGTGCTCCTGCCAACAGCCACCAGCACAAAAGATGGCATAGACACCAAGGCACGTTGGCTTTGGCTGTCCTCTGGCAGAGATGTCCCCCGGGGCCACAGGTCTCTGTGGCAGGAGACAGGCACCAGCATTGGCAGGCCTTGGGCATGGCAAATCTCCTTTAGCAGGGACTCTTCCACAGCTGCTGCTGTCAGCGCTCCCCAGGGCACAGAGCAGCATTGGTGCTCTGGGCCACACGTCCCGTGTCTGTGTCACGCCCCTGCCAGTGTGCCGGCCAGCCAGCACCGGGACTGGTCCCAAAGAGGCCGTGGCAGGGCCTGTGGAAGGCCCCGGTGCCCTTCCTGCTCTGCTGCGTTGGCAGCCGTGGGGGGCTCATTCTGCTGCCCTGAGCAGGCAGAGCAGAGGAGCAGCTGCTTCTTGTTTGGGCCATTGCTAAAGTTCCTGCTGAGCTGTGTCTTCAACCCTTGGGGCAAGGTCTTGCCTGCAAGCTGGGGCAGTTTGGGTGGGGTGGGGGTGTCCCCAGGGCACGTGGAGGTGTGTCCTGGGGCTCTCTGTGACACAGTGCACCGTGGTCAGCGTGGGATGGAACGGGACAGAGTGTGCAAGGGTGACCCTTTGTGACACGTCGTGACATAGGTGCTGGCGACGCCACGGCCACGCCACAGTGCTCGGTGCACGCAACAGGACAGGACAGGACAGGGCAGTGCTGTGAGGAGCCCCCCCACAGCAGCTCGTTCTGTGCTGACCCGGAGCTTTTCCGAGCCATTCCTGTGCAGGTGACCTCGAGGCCAGGCTGCGGGACTCGGTGTGACGTGAGCGTTTCAAAGCGTCTGCCATCCCAGCGGTGGCGGTGCCCTCGAGGACGGACTGTGGGACTTGCCGTCCTATTTCCTTTTTGAGACTTCTCTCTTGCTGGTGCCCTCGAGGACAGATTGCAGGACTTCCTGTCCTGTAGCCTTCCCGAGGCTCCTCTGTTGCAGGTGCCTTCAAGGCACAACTGCAGCACTTGCTCATCTTCAGCTCTTCCGAGGCCTCTCTGCTTCAGCAAGCACTCCTAACTGCAAAGAGTGACATGGAGCAGAGAGCCCCCAGCATGCCCAAGCTGGCCTGCCTGGAGGAGGAAGAGGCTGGAGCTACCTCAGCACAGCAGCCTGAAGAACTGGAGCAGTTCCAGCTGCTGCAGGAACGTGAGTGTCCGAGCTGGGCCGCAGAGCTGGTGCCTATAGCCAGCTTGGCCCCATCCCATCCCATCCCATCCCATCCCATCCCATCCCATCCCATCCCATCCCATCCCATCCCATCCCATCCCATCCCATCCCATCCCATCCCATCCCATCCCATCCCATCCCATCCCATCCCATCCCTGTGGACATATCCATGGATCAGACAGAAGCTGGGCTGGAGCAGCTGGCAGCCGCGCTCCATTCCCCGGGCATCCTGAGGCTCTCCCTGCCTGGGGAGGGCAGGGCTGGGCTGTGTTCTCTGGCCTCTCCCGCAGCCCCTCAGCTCTGGCTGCGCTTGCTCTTTGCCAGATGCAGCCAAGGACCGGACAGAGGAACAGGAAGCCGCCTGTGGCCACTTTGGCAGAAGGGTGCAGGTACCTGCGGCCATCCCCACCTGGGCAGGGCCTGCTGGCACTGCTCAGCCAAGCACCAGGCTTGGAGTGCTCCATGGATTCTCCCTCTCTTGCTGCCCTTCTCCTGCAGAGCCTCTGTGAATTCACTACGTGCCTTTGGCAGGAAGAGACCGCCGGTGCGGGCACGGGCACCTTGGCGAACCTTCCGTTCCTCGATGCCGAGACCGCTGCTGCCACGCTGGATTTGCCTGTGGAGAAGGGTGTCTCCAATCCAACGCAAGTAAGCAGCCTGGGGCAAGGGCTCGATGGCCCCAGCACTGGTGTGGCGCCCAGCCGGGTCTGCCGGGCTCCCTCGGCCTTTGAGGCCTGGCCCAATGCGGTTGGAAGGGAAGCACTTCTCAGGGGAAGTTGCTGCTCTGGCAGCTCTCCGAGTCTCCCTGTGCCTTCTGCAGGTGCCCGCCATGGTGAGGGACATCCACCAGTGGCTCACGGCCAATGAGTCTGCTGGGCACAGGCTGGACAAGGCCCTTCTGGAGCTGACCGAGGAATACCCCTGTGACGTGCTGATCACCCTCTTGCGCTGGGCCCCATCGTGTGACAGGTAGGGCAGCCCCACGTGCCTTGAGGGCTTGGAGTTCACCGGCCCGTCAGCCTGTAGAGCCTGTCCCTGCTGACTGCCAGCCAGGCGGGGAGTTCAGGATCCTCTGGCTCCTCTGTTTTCCAGGGCTGCCATGTCAGCTCCTGAGCCTGGTGCCATGCTCCCTCCCTGCCCCTCTGGGCCCCTGTAGCCACGTGGGCTGGCTGGCGGCTGCCCGGCCAGGGGCAGTGGGCAGAGGCAGGGCTGAGGCCCAGCGCAGGCCCCTGCACTGCCCAGGCCACGGCACCGTGGCCGAGACAGCCCTGACACAGAGCTCTGACCCCACAGAGCTGCTGCCACCATGTGGGCAACCATCATGTCCTCGAGCAGGACTGCGGAGCCGGCGCTGCAGCTACTCCTGGACGTGCTGGGCGCCTGGCCAGTGTACAGCGTGTACACCTCCGATGGGGACGACGCAGGAGTCTTTGCCCTGGCTGTGAGTTTCTGAGCTGGCCTTTGCCAGCCCCTAGGCCGCCTCTCCAGCAGCCAGCTCTCTGTCCTCCCCCCAGCTGCATCTTTCTGCCTCAGACACTGCGCTGAATCCTGCCTTAGGGGCAGGGTTCAGGGGCACCAGGCCGGCTGCTCCCCAGTCTCCCCGGCCTCTCCCTCTGCCTTTCGGGCCCTGCCACGTGCATGTCTTGGCACTGAGCCTTGTCTCTGGCTGTTTTATTTCTTGCAGGCAACCGTGGCACTGTGGAGAGTCTTCAATCTGGCCTGGCGCTCGCCTGTCGTGCTGGAGTATTTCCCCAATCTCTTTCGTCTCCTTTTCCAAGCTTACATCAGCACGCAGGACATGCCAGAAGAGGTTGAGACCTTCTGGAAGAGATGCCAGGAGCAACACGGCCTCTCCCAGCTGACCCCAACAGGTGCTCCATGCCAGTCCTCCCAGTGTCCCCATCCTCCCATGCCCCCCCAGGGCAGCAGCCGGGGCTCCCAGCGTGACCTGGCCTTTGCTCTGCACAGCTTTGCGCTGCAGACCCTGAAGGCCCTGCTCTGCCAAATGCGCTATGAGCACGTGGTGCTGTCCATGGAGGCGCAAGCGTGCCTGGGACACGCTGCTCCGTGCTGACACCCACCACCATGCAGTGGGTCTGCTGGCCAGGTGAGACCCCCCCTTCTCCCACCGCCCCTCCCTTTGTGCCCAGAACGCCCCACACAGTCCCCGTGCTCATGGGCGGCAGGGCCTTGTCACCAAGGGAGGGATGAGCAGACTGAAAAGGCCGGCAGAGGAGGGTGCCCGGGAACAGCTCCTCCCAACATCCCTCCAGGGCTGCTCGGGAGCAGACCAGAGCTCTGTGAGTCAGCCCTGGGAGAGGTTTGCCCCCCGGCCCAGGAGCAATGGTGCCTTTTTTCCCTGCCAGGGAGATGCGCAGTGTCTCCATCGTCTGGTGTTGCGGGCATGGCATCCTGCCTCTTTGACCTGCTCAGGAAGACATTTCAGACTGGGAACTGCCCCGCCCTGGCCTTCCTGGTGGAGGTGAGCCCCATGGCCAGCGCTGCCTGGCTGAGCTGCCTCCCAGCCCTCTGCCCTCTCGTAGCCCCAGCTGCCTGGGACGCTGCCCGTGCCCTTTGCTGCTTCCTTGGCTCGGCCCTGTGCACTTCTGAGCTCCTGCCAGCTGGGCACCTCTGTCACTGCTCTGTGCCTTTCAGGTCCTGGATTGCCTGGACTTGAGCGAATGCGGTGGCTCCTCCTGGAGATCTTGACACGGCACCTGCAGAGCGAGTCCAGGGAGATGCGTCGCGTGGCGCTCCGAGGCCTCGTGGTGCTCACCTCGATGGTGAGAAGGAGGCAGCAGCTGAAGCTGTGCTGGCAGCGTGGGGCTGGGGCAAGCAGCCCCTTGGGCTTAGCTGGGCCGGCAGCTGTGGCAGCTGCTCCCAGCTCTCCAGGCTCGCTGTTCAGCTGCCTGAGTGCTTCACGACAGGCCTTTGGCCTCTGAGCCCTGCAGCAGCAGCAGCGTGGCATTGACCAGCCTTATTCTGCACACAGGATCCAAGCATGTTCAGCCTGACTGAAAGCCTTGGGAAGCTACTGTGGGACAGGGACGACGACATCGTTGAGATGACCCTCACTGTGCTCAGCCTCCTGCTGCTGCAGAAAGACCTGGCAATAGCCAGCCCCATCGCCCTGCAGCTGGCTGAGGCTCTGGCACCTCTTTGACAACGTGAGGCTCTGTGCCCCCAGCCACGGGCACTTGGGTGGCGCCTTGAGCCTGGGCACAGGGGGCCTGGAGCAGCTCATGTGGGGGAGGGCTTTTGCTTCCTTTCCAACAGGACAACAGCCTTGTGCAGCTGCTCTCCATTCGCCTCTTCCAAGACGTGATCACGCTGGTAGTGGCAAAGGGAAAAAAGCCCTGAAGAAGCATGTGAGCCAGAGCCTGCTCCCCTCTTCTTCCAGTGCCACAATGAGAACGGGCGTGTGGCACAGGTGAGGCCTCCTGGCTGTCCCCATGGGGGGGGCTCAGCTGTCTCCCAGCCCCTGGCACCTGATGGGCTCAGCCTCCTCCTGGCCCTGGCACAGAGATGCAGGTCCTGTGCCCTGGGCTGCAAGGCCATCTCTGGGTCTCTGCTGCCCTGCAGGCCTCTCGGGAAACGCTGCTGTCTGCAGTAAAGTTCCTGAAGAGGAAGGATCTCAAGCAACTGCTGAAAACGGAGCAGATGTGGAGATTTGCCGAGTGCTTGGTAAGGACAGGCTGGAATCTGCGCGATACCAGGGGGCCGCCTTGCAGCGCCCAGTCTGTGGGGCTGGCAGCTGGTGCCCCTGCCCAGTGCCGCGGAGGCAGGGGCACCAGCCTGCACGCCCCGCTCCCTTCCCTGGGCCGGGCGGGCTCTTCTCCAGGCCCCTTTGGCCCCAAGCCCGGTGCCGACAGAGCCCCCAGGCCTGCTGGGCTCTGCTGCGGGCGGCCACCGCGGCTCGCCGGGGGCCCTCCGCCTCGTCGAGCCCGGGCGCCTGCTGGCGGGCCTCAGGGCTCTGTGGGGCAGGGCCGGCAGGGGCGGGCCCGCACCAGCTCTTTCCCCTCCGTGCCCTGCCGCTCTCTGCAGCTGGCAGAGGACCCAGGAGGCCGAGCAACCGAGGCACCTGCGCTGGCCGTGCCTGCACAGCGCACAGCAGCCCCTCGGGGGCGGCCGTCAGGTTTCCTCGGTGAGCCCCAAGCCCGGCTCCCTCCCGCCCGCCCGCCCCATTGCGCGAAGCTCGGCCCGGCCCGCCTGCTGTCCCGGAAGGCGGGGGTCGAGGCGGGCATCATGCAACCCGCTATCCTGGGCATTGCTGCTGCCGCCCTCTGGCAGCCGTGCCCTGTTCGTGGCAGCGTCGCCAGGGGGGCGGGCTGAGCCCCTGCCCAGCAGGGGCGTGCGGCCTCAGGGCTGGCAGCGCCCGTGTGCGGCAGCTGTGGCTCTGAGGCAGGACTCGCTCTGTGTTCCCCAGGGATGGCGGCGCTACCTGACAGGGCGGCAGCCGCGGTTCGCGTCATCTGCCCGGTGGTGAGGCCCAGGCGGGCTTCTCGGCGGGGGCTGCCGCTGGCGGCTGCGTTCTGGCCCGCCCCGGCGGCCTCGCTCCCTGCGTGCCCCAAGGGCAGCGTGGCACAGCATCGGCCAGGGGCCCTGCAGTCCATTCCTCTTGTCCTTCTTGTCTCCTGCTTTCTCCAGGCCGTGGCAGGAGCTGCGTGGCATGGACGAGGCTGGAGGCTCTTGCCAGGTCCCCACAGATCGAACCTCTGACTGGGGCTCTGTTTCTCTCTCTGCAGCCCTTCAGGACATGACGGATGACACCAGCCCAGCCATCTCGTGCCTGGCGCTTCAAGCTCTGTATATCCTTTTAGCTATACAGAGCGTTTCCCTCCCTCCCGACTCCACAAGATGCGAGACCAACTCCGCCGCCTCTGGAAGTCGCGGCCTTTCCTGTGTGGCCGTGGCTGAGTGTCCCAGCAGCGGCGCTGTGCAGAACTGATCCGGGAGGCTGCGTCTGCTGGGGGCCACCTGAGCCTGCGGGAACACCTCTCCTCTGCCAGCATCCTTTCCCTTCACCCACTAGAGGAACATTAAATTGCTGTTGTCGGAGAGCCGGGTGTCCAGGAGCTTTCTCTTGGTGCAGAGTGTCTTCAGGCCAATGGGGAAGAGGGGAAAAAGGCTGCTTGCTCAGCCAGTTGTTCTGGCGCGGTGTGGAAGGGAAAGTGGCCAAATGGCCCTTGGCCTTTGGTGGTTCCTGCAGGAATGTTTTTCTTCCTGCATCAAGTCTTCTGGAGCTGGGGAACAAGTGTGTTCCATGTCCATGGAAGAGCAGAAAGCGGCAGGAGGGTCTGCTTCCAGCCCTTGTCTTGGCTCTTCCTTCACAGTGCTGGCAGCATCATCAGAGACACACCACAGGTTCTCTGATGCCAGAGTCATGCCAGTCTTCTGCACTTGCCCAGGTTCCTGCCAGGTTCACCAGGAAAATGGCTGCTCGTGCCAGTCCATTCCCTTGCCCAGAAGGCACCCGCTTGTGTTTGAAACAAGCTGCTGGCCACAGCCAGACAGGCAGCACCCAGAGCACTGGCCATCAGATGCTGGGCTTATGTTTTTATCCAGAGAGCAAGAAAACAGCCAGAAGCACACAAGGCAACTTGACAGTATCTCTGTAAGAATGTAATTGTCCTGTGAAAGTCAATAGTGGATGGTGGTTTTGCGCTGCAGATAATCACTTCCGAGCAAAAAAATCATTCCAGGAAGGGACAACAGCTTCTGCCTTCTGACGGATACTGAGTGTAACCACCAATTGCTCCAGGTGCTCCTGCCAACAGCCACCAGCACTAAAAGATGGCATAGACACCAAGGCACGTTGGCTTTGGCTGTCCCTCTGGCAGAGATGTCCCCAGGGCCACAGGTCTCTGTGGCAGGAGACAGGCACCAGCATTGGCAGGCCTTGGGCATGGCAAATCTCCTTTAGCAGGACTCTTCCACAGCTGCTGCTGTCAGGCGCTCCCCAGGGCACAGAGCAGCATTGGTGCTCTGGGCCACACGTCCCGGTGTCTGTGTCACGCCCCTGCCAGTGTGCGGCCAGCCAGCACCGGGACTGGTCCCAAAGAGGCCGTGGCAGGGCCTGTGTGGAGGGCCCCGTGCCCTTCCTGCTCTGCTGCGTTGGCAGCCGTGGGGGCTCATTCTGCTGCCCTGAGCAGGCAGAGCAGAGGAGCAGCTGCTTCTTGTTTGGGCCATTGCTACAAAAGTTCCTGCTGAGCTGTGTCTTTCAACCCTTGGGGCAAGGTCTTGCCTGCAAGCTGGGGCAGTTTGGGTGGGGTAGGGGGTGTCCCCGGGCACGTGGAGGTGTGTCCTGGGGCTCTCTGTACGATGCACCGGCGTGGTCAGCGTGGGATGGAGCAGGGACAGAGTGTGCAGGGTGACCCCTTTGCGACACGTCGTGACATGGGCAGTGCTGTGAGGGCCCCCACAGCAGCTCGTTCTGTGCTGACCCGGAGCTTTCGAGCCATTCCCTGTGCAGGTGACCTCGAGGCCAGGCTGCGGGACTCGGTGACGTGGAGCGTTTCCAAAGCGTCTGCCATCCCCGCGGCCGGTGCCCTCGAGGACGGACTGTGGGACTTGCCGTCCTATTTCCTTTTTGAGACTTCTCTCTTGCTGGTGCCCTCGAGGACAGATTGCAGGACTTCCTGTCCTGTAGCCTTCGAGGCTCCTCTGTTGCAGGTGCCTTCAAGGCACAACTGCAGCACTTGCTCATCTTCAGCTCTTCCGAGGCCTCTCTGCTTCAGCAAGCCTCCTAACTGCAAAAGTGACATGGAGCAGAGAGCCCCAGCATGCCCAAGCTGGCCTGCCTGGAGGAGGAAGAGGCT